>CAVNYN010272573.1:0-56043 GCA_963692815.1 Nyctanthes arbor-tristis | reverse complement strand
CAAATAGTTTAGGGTGTACACTTTAGGACCAGTCCTTCAATGTCAGCTGGCTACGCCATTACCGTTACTTAACTGAGAAGAAACCAATGTTTCTTCTATATCTCAATTGCCTTTTCTAGACGGCAATGCATTCGATAATTTTGTTCACTCACTCACTGTGAGTAGAGTTGCACAATTACTTCTGATGTGGAGCACACATGGCAGAACGTGGCGCACGCATGACCATTATATGTGTTAGCTATGTGTGTACCACGTCAGAAGTTGACGGTGTAACCCCACTCACAGTGAGTGGATAAATATAGCTTCTGCACTGGGGGCCAATAATCAACTCCAACACGTTTCATAGTTAAATGTCAAGAGTTTCGAAATTATTGGTCTGTATAATCTACAAGTGTGTCGCAAGCAAATTCAACTTGACATTCAGTTTTTAAAAGTTTCAACATATCGTTGAGGGCTGAGGTGGGGTAGCCGCCCTTTTCCCTACTACCCTTTTTTCAAAAAAGTCTTTTTGAAACTCTTTCAAAAATTAAAAAAAAAATTTAGTGTTTCGGTTATGAGTGTCAAGTTTTGGCTACCTACCCTACCATCTTCTAACTCCACTTTTACACCGACTGTCGTGTTATCTAAAATATGGTTAGTAATCAACTTGATGATAGTTTCAAACTAGCAGCTGATAGCTAAATTACATTCAGCGTACTTCAAAAAAAAAAAAAAACTCAAATGTTGCGGTTCTATATGGGAGGAATTTCTTCACAATAGAAAGGAGATGTGATGTGGGGTATAGGGCCATTCGTTCTTACATATTCCAGAACCAACCAGATTCTCCATGTGTGGTGAAATCGCCTATGTTCATTAACTATTTTTATTTTTTTGTTTTTTTGGTGGGGGTGATTCTGGGTGAGTCTGAGAAAACATATCTGGTTCCACCTTTAGAACCAGATATGGGGATGTGGTGCTGAATCAGCGCCACATCTGCATTAAGAGGACCATACGTAAAAAAAATGAATTTCAATTCCCTTTATGGAAAGTATGTGGGACCCACAAATTAAACCAAAAACCCAACCCATCTCTCTTCCTTTCTATTCCCTTCTCCGTCCAGTGGTCCGCCCCCCTTCTCTGTGCCTCTGCCCTTTGTGAAAATCCCAACTGTGAACCCTTACCGCCCAAATGTGAGTAGCATCTGAAGGTTCCCTATGGAGTTGGGAATTTCACCAGAGAAATTGTTGGAAGAGAGGTCTATGAAGTTAAGTGCTTTTAGGTTTCCCACCTCAGTAGCGACCATCTACAAGATTTTTCACAAGTTCAGACCTTCAAGCTTTGCTAATTTCCAAAAATCCAAAGGTAGACTAGAGATACAATTGTTGGCAGCAAGAGAGAAGTCTTTCAATTCAGTTAGATTCCCAATATATGTAGGTATTGATCCCGAAAACTGGTTTCCTCCCAAATGCAATATCCCTAAAAATTTGATGCCACAAACTTCTGCAGGAATGGTTCCTTCCAACTTGTTACCGGTGAGATAAATTCTTTCCAAGTATTGCAGGAAAGCGTCGAGAATTACGCCGGAGTGTTGGTCTGCTGCAACTCGGCCTTTCGTTAACGGTTTGTCTGAGACGTTGCTAAAAAACTCAGGTAGTGTTTGCAAGAATGGCCAGTTCAAATCGGCATCTTCGGTGGCTGAAGGGGGTGCCGGTACCCGCGCAAGGGACGGGCTTCCCAAAAATTGGGTCTCGACGGAATGCAAGAGGGAAGCTACATAGTGAGGATATTGTTGGAGGAGAAGTTGCAGGGCCTGGAGGGGTCGGCGGTGGACTTGATAAGGAGAAGAGAAACAGAGTCGGTGTTTTGAGGTGGCGGTGCAAGTGATGAAATGGAGGGGAAGAGAAGTGGGTTTTGGCGTTTTGCTGCAATTAATGGCTACTAGTTTGAGCTATGAGACAGTGGAAGAAGACGGATCTTAAGCTGGTGGGGCCCGCTTTTTATGTTAGGTTGATTAGGCTGCCAAATAAGCAACTCTAGTTCCAAAGATGCAACCAGATCTGTTTTCTTAGAAAGAGCCGGGTGATTTTCTCTTACACATCAACAGTCCAGAATCTTGCACAAGACATTGATAATTCCAATTTCCATTTTCATTTTGCATCCATCCGACTCTTGCCTTTAGTTTTTCTATAGTGTCTAATAGACACTACTTTATAAAGTTCACTATATATGTAGTAAGTGTTTATTGAATACATTGGAGGATGTCATCTCTCAATGTGTCTAATAGATACATGTCATATATACAGTAAACTCTATATAATGATGTCTATTAGACACCATAGAATATGTGTTTTTGCTTCCTTTTTTATATGATAATGGTATATGCACATTCAAAAAAACAAAATACAGTAAACACAAATAAATGCAATTTAGCACCACGTGTACTGTAAATAGGAGTATCATTCGGTCTCTATAATACTATTACTCTTGTTTTAAAAAGATGGTCTTGTTTTTCTTTTTCAGCCTTCTCAAAATATATTCCAGTTTTCTTTTTAAAAAGTAGTTAAAATATTAGTTTTCTTATATGCATCTATTTAATGTGAATAGAGATCGGAAGAGCACACGTCTGACAGTGAAATAATTAATAAATGAAAGAGTATAATAGGTAAATGATGTTAAAATTTATTTTTCTAATACTATTTAATGAATTTTTCTTAATCTATGTAAAAAATAGAATAGGACTCGGATGTAGTATTTATCACTACTTTTGATGTAACACCATATATCGCGCACGCTATGGCACTATATAGCTCATATGACATGTATGTGATGTGTCTTAATACACATTGTATGGTCCATATGATATTATAATGTGACTGATGTATAGTGTTAAAATGAAACTCTATTTATCACCGTTGATGATAACAGCTCAATAAAATATATAATATATAAAATTTTCTAACATCTAATATGAGTGCTCCTATGATTCTAAGTGATTAAGTGAGCGTATATACAGGCCGCATGCCGCGTCCAAATTCAATATCACCTATTTTGGGTGTTAGATATAATAGAAATTTCCATAACTTACTCGATTAATATTTCAAAAAGAGATATTGACTTGTGAAATGTATTGTTATTGTAACTTCAATCACAGGTGTCATGTGTGTGTAATCTCTCTATAAGAGGAGAGGTTGATTTTCTATAGCCGTACCATTTCTAACATCAATAAAGAGCACTTTTTAATCTCGTTCTACTGACCCAACTAGAACTCACAAATAAACAAACAATTATTTTTAATTGAAAATTTCTAGGGAGAGGGGAGAGACATGGTCTTCTATTATTGAGGAATTAGGAGACGAGACCCTTTAATTCTCCAATAACAAAGAATCATATGAAAAAATACTCTCTTTAACGAGAGAATAATACTCTCTATAGAAGTATCGGTTTTTAATTACTCTATTTAAAAAATAAGAGTAAGAGAAAGACGTCATAAAATACTCGTAGATAAGAGAATTTTTGTAGATAACCTTTAATCAGTTTTTTGAAAGGGATGTCAAATCACGGTAGAAGACAAAGTTATATATGATGACAAGCATAACAGAACTAGCAGCCATTAGAAGCGGCCACCTATTATACTCGAAACTAAAAACACGTTATCGTCAGCTTGGAATAATTTGATGTGCCATCACTCATCCCTCTCAATATTTATCTTCTCCTCCTTCACTCGAATCTCCCATGTCTACCTTTCTTTTACAGTTAAAGCAACAACAAAACCAGACAATTAGAATATGAGACTTATTTCCATCACTTCCAAAGTTGCACCACTCCCCTTATCGCCTGCGCACCCGCCTCCCCCGCCGGCGAAATGCGACGTCCACAAGTGTCCTTGGTGGCCTTACTCCAGTTCAAAGGAGTTCAAAGCTAATACCGCCATGATAATCGTTGTACTATTTTGTGTGTTGATGTGTGCTTTAGCTTTCAACTCCGGAATTCGCTACCTCATACGGTGGCATTTTAGAAGGCAGCGGCAGCGCTCGGAGCAACAACCCGGGAACGAGGATGTGGAAGTGGCCAATCAGAAGGCGGCTGTTGACGGCGGTGGGGCGGCGGTAGTATATTCGGCGGGGATGAAGCTAGCAGGGACGGAGGCGGAGTGTGCTATATGTTTATCGGAGTTTTCAGAGGGAGAGAAAATTAAGGTTCTTGAGAAATGTAATCATGGATTTCATGTGCAGTGTATTCGGCAATGGCTGGTTTCGCATACTTCATGTCCTACTTGCCGGACCAATTGTTCATTCAAAACTTCCTCCTGCTCTCAATGAAAATTAACACTTTTTTGATGGATTGGTTTTAGCATAGTTCCAATTTTGGGTATGTAAACAAGTTTCTTAAGTTCCAATGTTTGGGCATGTGAATCTTGGTATTGATGCTTGTGAGTTTAGAGAATTTGCCAAATCAATTGCTGTTGCATGATAATGTTTTCAGAACCTGGCATATCTGAAATGATAACGCTGTTCACAATGGACACAACTATTTTACTCATGGGTCAGGCAATTGCATCATATTTCTTTGAAAAATTTAAGTAGTCGAACATGTAACGGGATATAATAAGTGGTCTCATTGTTTACAAGCTAATCAGATAAGCTCTAGCATACTCTAGACCCTAAAACATTACGTAGAAATTCCGAATTTAGGCTTTGCTTAGAATATTTCAAATGATTGGCATGGAAAACAGGACAATGTTTAATGGGAGGAGAACTAATGAACTGACCAAGACCGTTCTTCACTGTTGTAGGAAACTTGTAACCTGATTATGATTCTCTACTGGAATGTGTGCTACTTTGTGTGTTAAAGGCTGAAGGTTATTATACATACTAATTATAATTTCTGCGAAATGTGTTCGACCTTGGATCTATTGCTCAGTGGTAGAGCATTTGACTGCAGATCAAGAGGTCACCGGTTCGAACCCGGTTAGGCCCATTTTCCGTTTTCTACTTTTTTAATTTTATTATGAATAATTCTGTGGACAAAAAATGAGGTATAGAGTTAGATAAAATAGACATATAACCTATGTAATTGCGATTAATTTAAAAGTAATGTGATATATTAAAAAATAAAATCCTACCTTGTGTCAATTTTGTTTAACTTTTTATCTCTTTTTATTCAAATAGCATTTTATTATGGGTTTTTTGTGTCATTGTTCTGAGAAAACACCGAAGGGCTTTCGAACATCTTCAATGATTTTTATTTTACTATAATTTTGTTTCGCAGGACACCTATCTAAGCAAAAGTAATGCTTCAAATCCTTAACAATTGACTTTGAATTCAGAAATCTACAATTCATTTTGAAAAAATATATACAAATTACTATATTATGAAACATATCAACTAGTTAATCAATGAATACAATCATGAGGTGAAACTTGAACGTATCAGAACCAGCAAGATAAACAATAAAATATGTTCAGAAAGTTAGTGAGGAAGGATTGGAAGAGGGGCAACAAGTTATAAATGTACTATAACTCATTTGATAATTATGAACAATAATAAAAGAACTTTGTATGAGCAGAATCCATGTTAAAAACTTTCTTCCATGCCCAGCTTCAGCATTTTATTGAGAAACAAATAATAGCTGTAATGAAGCTTATGACTTTATGTATACTATACGTCATAATGAAATAATAATAATAAAACTTTAAGCTCTATATATATCAACATTTTGGACTAATTCTGTCGAACCAAAAATCTTCCCATCTTGTTACACTTCACCAGGGTTGGTACGGCTGTTTCTACCTTTTCAAATATTTCATGCTATCTGGAAATGACATCAACTCATTAGTTAAGAAAATATAAAATCACATATTGCAATGATCCAACTTCCTTGAGATTAACATATATAACGTTCCCCTATAATTATATGCCCTTAAAATTCAAGATTTTCTAAAACCTGGTCTCAGTGTGATGTCTTGTTAATTTGGTAGCATCACAGAATTATTTTTCCTTTACTTATATAATAATGAATCTTGCATTTTACTTCTCCAAGTTCTCTGTTTATGTACTGATTGAAAGATCAATATGCCGTGACATCTGTGTTCTTAAGTAACGAGGAAGTGGTATGTCCTTTATTATAATGATAGCTGAATATTCTCAGCACATGCAATGTCTTCCTTGTAAGAATATTGGATACACTTACCATGTAAATATAGGGATTGCCACGACCTCCTGCACCTGATCTCTTGACCTCCTCTCGCCTCAGCAACCTGCAAAGTCCAGATTTTATTAACCTCATCAACCTTCAAGGATAAAAGATGTTGATGTTCACTAGCCATTCAGAAATGCCTTGCACTGGATTCATAAAGGATATGCTTCCATATTAAGAAATTATTAGAAATATATAATAACTCAAAATTAAGAAATTGTTTTTTATAATAACTCAATTGAAAAGGGACATTCTTCCATCCCAATAATGCTATGCATTTGATTCACGCATCATGTGTCAACACGAATGCACAAATAAAAGGGATTTGATATTCACATTCTTAATGCTTTGCTCGTGGAAGGGCTGTCACCAAGCAACTGGCGGATCCTCACTTCAGAAGCACTCCCACAAGATAGGACCCTTAGTATGGCCTCAGCTTGTTGTCCCATATGATTTAAGGACACTGGTTTACTCAGTTTATGAGTGGCACCGAGAACATTGGTGCAGCTTTGAGCACTGGAAACAGATGAAACCTCAGAAGCAGTTATTCCAGAGGCAGAGTCAGACGACTCTGGTGCCTGCTGTGGTGATAGTGCTTGGTTGAAGGAAAGTTGCTGGCAATCAGAGATCCAGACGCTCTTTGACTGTTTGTTTCGCACGACCTGAGCAATTTAAGTGTTATGCAGCTAGTAGAAGAATAAGGGTGGTTGTTTTCAATAGAGATGCTAAACTGTACCCATTGAATTGAGTGCAACTAAAGAAAAAAAGTATGGATATAAGTATTACCAATCACTTCTGTATTCAGTTTCAAGAGTCAAGCTAAAAGATTAACAAATCTTGCTCGATCAGGGAAAAGAATAAGTGCGAAAATCTTCAATTACTAGTGGCAGTCCAAAAATCATATAACTTCAAATGCAGCTCAAATCAAATACTTCAATACAAGAACATAAAGAAGTGAAGTTTGGATAAATGGAAAAAGGAGATTAGCTCATCACGCTGAATCAAACTAGTATTCAAAAACTGAAGAGAACATAATTTACAAGTTTCGGTTTCACAGAAAGCCTTCTAAGACAATTAGAAAATATCAGATAAGTACTAACATACTTAAATCTGCCTTGTGACCAGTCACCAGCATTAAGAACATTTTGCAATCAAGTTTTTTTAAGAAATGCACAATAAAGCAGTTAATCAACAAATATACAAAGATAGTTTAAATCACGCAGCATGTGTATCATAAATTTCATGCTAAGCCGAGTATGCCATAAAGTACATAAACTGCTATTGGAATGTGTCACATGAAGAACTTTAAACAAATTGGCTATTCAGCCAGTTATAAGTAAATTCCAGTTACACATGAGATTGGAAAACAAGAGCTAATCATAGTACTAAAAGTTGGGAAACAAAGTTTAGAACAAAATACAAGTTAAAACATTCTTTAGTCACAATCATATTACTGTGAAAACATTCGTGAAGCACAATCATATTACTGTTTCAGTGGCCAAGGTTGCCTCGTTTAAAAAGTAACTTATACTAAATGTAAAAAGGAAGCAAAAATCAAGACGTGTGATAAACAAAGAAGGATTTCCTATAACGATTTAAGTTCCTTGGCATAAACAACAGAAAACTTCATCAACGCCTACAGATTTAAGATCAAGACAATCAGCAGATTTGGTAGATCTGAAGCTTAAAGAAATCAATCAGTCAGCAGATTAGCTATCATTTTAAGCTTCTTCACGTGCAATATTCACAAATACTGTGACCTTTAGCCGATGATCTGGAGCTGGCGCTACTGCAGACGATGATTCATCATCAAGGGTCATCACAGTGCCGAAAACTCCACTGCTCGATTCGGAAATAGAAAGTTTCAGATTCTCGAAGCTCTCTGAATCGCAGCAGCTCTTGTTCATGCTTCTGCAGAAACTCATAGAAAAAATAGATAAATTCAAATCAACATTGGTAAAATATACCCGATGTGATTGTAAAATGATTTTTCAGTTTTGATGATTTTACATCGCAGGTGAGGAGGACAGAAGGAGAAGAGCCGAGGCCACAGTCCTTTCGAGCTTTGAAGGAAAAGAAGCTTTCACCAGACCTGAAACCATTTTTAGTCCCCTTGTGTTTTGAAAATGGCGGGATGCTTTGGGATTTTGAATTTTTCCTTTTTGTCGTTGTGAAAAGTGAAAACACGTGTTGATGCCACTGTTACCCTCGGCCCACCGGGTCTCGGTTTATTGCGAAAAAACTGAGCGGCTCAGGTTCGTACAAAATTTAAGTTGGGCCCGGCCTTGTTATAGAGAGAAGAGCCCATATGCTTGAAGTACAAGTCTACAAGACATGCTTGGTTTATACATAGTCTACGGGCCAGGGCCCAACTTATTGTTGTTTTTGGACTTCTATAGTAGGCCTGCTACTTAGGACCCGTCCACATAGTAGAAACATTATAATAGAAGATACGTGTGTTTCCTTTTTTTTTTTTTTTTTAAAAAAAAAAAAGAAAAGAAGATACCTGTTTTATTAATTATTATTATAATAAAATTGGTGCTACAAAACAGTATTATTCTACAGAGTATTGTATACGTCTCTCTTGCATGTAAAATATGGATCTTTTAGTAATACTGAAACTAGCAAATAAAAATTCAGTTTTGTGTGTTTACGGTTTTTTTTTTTTTTTTTTTTGGTTGCGGCTTGTTGGATGTTGGTCGATTTCTTCCAATTTGAGTGTCATTATCCTTTGAGAATGGAAGTATTTAGACTCTTATATAAACGGACATGTAACAAAAGATTGAGAACACGTTTACTATCGAGAATTGAAAACTTTTCTATTTGTTGTGGGTTAATGATTCCATTGGAGCACGTAGTTTTGGCTAGTTTAGAATGGCATCTTAGCAACACATAGTTATCCATAACAACAACCAATTATCACGATTTTATACAAGTAGTGACCTCATTTGTGCACTGGGGTCAGTCTTAA
Source organism: Nyctanthes arbor-tristis (assembly GCA_963692815.1). Lineage (NCBI taxonomy): Eukaryota > Viridiplantae > Streptophyta > Magnoliopsida > Lamiales > Oleaceae > Nyctanthes > Nyctanthes arbor-tristis. The sequence continues at coordinate 46,897 of CAVNYN010272573.1, read as the reverse complement.
TTTTGCATTATTTGCTTCCTTTTGTGGGTTGGCAAGCATATTTTTTGTAAGATTCTCATTCCCGTGGTTCGATTATATATGCTTACCTTATACATACATATTTGATTGACACTTGATTTTGAATATATAGGCTTTTATGCTATGCCATGCCATTGCATAATTTGAAGAACTTTCTACTTTCTAGCCCAGACCGACTCTCCTCTAGGACTTGTTTAGTGCTCTTTCAAGTTGAATCTATTTCGATCGAATTCAATAAGTTAATTACGCGCAGCAAAAGATAAGGAACGGAAATATATGGATCGATCTCAATGCTTTAAGAATAAAAATTAGGAACTTCTTCTTCTTTTGACTAGCCTCGCATTTTTTCTCTCCTATGTATTTTCACCTGAAAATGATTACTCTTTATCCGTATTCATAAATGCTATATATATATATATATTAATCTTACGTGCGCAAATATCAATTGACTTCTTGCTATCTTCTTTTACTCTTCGATTTTGAGATCTAGTCTGGCATATATATATAAAACAATGATAATGACCTTGGTAGTGGAATGAATAAGTTGAAAGCGAATGCTAAATGAGATAAAGCTTGTAATAGTACTTATTGTTGTAATTCTATTTAAATCCAATCAGTGTGATTAACCAAGATTCAGTCACGATCACAAGAATCAATAATTCAAGATATATAATTGATACGCCAAATATATAATTGACCACGTAAATGTTTTAGATTGGTTACGTGGCCTAATGAGTTCACATGACAACTTAGACAAATATATAAAAGTCTTCTCACGGGAATTATATGTACTGAGTGATACACAAATATACAGACCTGCCTAGTTTCACGAGGCACCCGTGATGATATGTGAACGCATACGAAATTTTCTAATTAAGGAGATAGATCATACTCTAAAAATAGAGTTTGATCGTTCACGTAAGCTGCTTTTATTAGATTTGTGCCATGTGAACGATCAGGCTTTATTTTTGGAGCCTAATCTATTTCTATAGCAAGATTGGAACGCATACACATGCATGAAGCTTTTCATATATAAATATTTAATCTAATATATATCCACGACTATAGTCCTGATGGTAGCATCACAATTTGAGGTAGAATTTTCATTGATTTTTGAGAGAATATGTTAATTAAGATTTGCAAGAATGATTTGCAAGAATGATTATGGAGTGCTTGCGAGCTTGATTGAACGAGAAAGAAAAAAAAATGTTGAAGGTAGGTAATTGTCATCCCCCTATTTTTTACTAGCATAAGGTGATTAAAATAAAGGGTATATAATAAATTGGGACCATTAGATTGGTTCATGGTGTGTTTGTTTGTGCCATTATATATACCATCAAGTCTGGATCTAAAACCAACTAGAAAACTTGCCTAATGATATAATAGAATAGTGCGAAGATCGGAAGATGTGGTAATAAGAGGATATGATGTTTGTTATTCCGTCATGTGACACGAGTAGTATGTAGCCAAATTAACAAATAACAAGTCTAAATTCAGGACGACCCAAGAGAAGGGCAATGTTGCATGTTGGAAATGTCGTTGTAAAAATTAAGGGTCCGTTTAGTTAGATTTATAAGATTAAGTTGTAAAGGTAAAGCTCTGTGATTCTTTGTGGATTTGACTTGATTTGTCCGGTATGATGATGATGAGAGGAAAATGCACTGTACTTTCATGTGCGGCGGCTTTGGATTTTCGTGTCCTCCTTCTAAAATGCCATTGCATGGACTATGAATTCCAGGCGTCCCACTTGCTTGAAATTGAGACCTCAACTCCCCCTCAATTATGCCCGTATCATCCTTAAAAGAATCCATTTTCGAGATTGGTATCTACATACTAAAAAATAGATTGGTATCTACATAGTAAAAAATATTTATATTTCATATGATTAGTCCTATGATCGTGATTTTTTTTTAAATAATTTGTTAATAAAATATCTACATTATTGAAATACTAGAAATTTTCTCCGTATTGTCGTATGTCAAAATAAAATCAAAGAGTTAAAAGAAGAGTGAAGTGATGTTAAATTATAGAATAATGATATATAGCACCAGTGGTACTTAGCACCAGTCTATGTGGCAACTAATATGGCATTGAATGATAAGTGAAATTAAATGCATGAATAAATGACTCACTTGATTTGACTTATCATTCAATACCACATTGATATGGTGTCAAGTATCAGTAGTGCTAAATAGCATTACTCTAAATTATGAAAACGTTAATAAAATAATGTGTGTAATATACATATTGTTTGGTGCAGGCACGCCGGTGGAGGCCTCACGGGAAGAAGGGAATGGCGTTTAATACGAAACATAAATATTGACGACAACCATTCGTGCACGGAAACGGTTGCAACAGTAACAATTAATTTTCCGGCAATAATTAACCAATAAAACTGGTCTGCTGTTGCCTCAGTCGATGCATGACAAAAATAATAATAATAATAATTGAAAAATAATTTAAACACAAAAAAATAGAGTAAATATGCCTCCCAAAATTTGAATAGAAGATGTGGTTTGAACAAGTATTACAGTAATTAAGTTCTCACGTCGTTCGAATTTCTCCCCCTTTCCTTATATCCTCTTGTATTAAAAAAAAAAAAAAAAAAAGAAAAAGAAATCATATCTCAAAATCAACAACGGGTCCTCGTAGTGTAACAACTTTTGGATAAAAGCAACACTGTAATTTTGATATTTATATATTAATTTATATATAAGAGAGTATGAGTTTTTTGCTTAGTTTTTAATGCATCAAATAAAAATATTTTCCATCTTTTAAAACAAATAGATATATATACACACACATATTAAGATCTTACCGATCTCTATTTTATTAGGCGTTTTAATTAATTATTTGTAACAGTAGTATATCTGGCGGGATAATCCCGACTGACGTCTGGTGGATGATCAATTTTAATATTAATACTACTATATTAAGTAAAATTAAGATTTATTAAGATGATAAGATGATTTACTATTTATAAGTATTATATATTAAAGGGAAACGTGTAATTATAATGTCTCTAAAAAAGTGAAGAAAAGCTACGCGGAGAAACTCTCCAAGCACATGGATGCCATCAATGCACTCTCCTCCAACTCCCATTTCCATAATATTTTTTCTCTCGTCTCCTTTTCATAATATTACAGTTTTCTCCCCTCCTAACATTAAAATACTTTATTCTATTTTTATTGTATTTTACTTTTTATTTAAAAAAAAACTTATGTTTATTATTTGGGAATATATGTTGATCATGGTATTCTGAAAGCCGAAATATTAAAGGTGAGCATAGAAACACTTTTGAGAAATGGAGGGACCACAGCATTGGAGCTTCCATATCCAATGTATAATGTGACAAAATCTAATCGAGCATACTCCCTTAGCCCTTAGGATACTAAGGGGTTGTTTGATACTCTTTTTCATTTCTCTTTATAATCCCACCTACCACTGATTTGACTATTGATTTGACTACTTTTCATCTATAATCACAAATTTCAAACTTATATTAAATCTACACCACTCATTTCACCTCTTTATAATTTCTCTTTATAATTCAATTTGGATAAATAGCTTCAAACAACCCCTAAGAGTTTGTTTGATTCTCATTATTTGTGCAGGTTTGAAGAAATTATAATGAGGATAGAGATAGAATGTGTAGTGGAAATATAAAAAAGTTTGAAATATATATTTGTAGTTGAATAATTGTCAAATTAAATGTTAAATCAGTTATAAGTAAAATTATAATTTGAGAAAATAATGAGAAATAATGAGTACCAAACAAGCTCTAAATGTGTGAATTCGGAGGACGTTGCCAGTGAGCTTCCCGGCGTGGGTGGGGAACTGGGGATAGACTTTTGTACGTATACTTTTAGAGTAATAAAAGTCATTGGAACCCAGCCGAAACATCATCACCGTAACGTGCAATATATTATAAACAACGACTTTGCATGTGACAAGGAAAATTCAAGAATTTAGCTTCTTTTCATTCACTAGGAGTTGGGGAAAGAAATAGCAATTATTTGGCTATGATATATAACACGAATTTACACGTCACCGGCAAACTCATATTTTGACTCGCTAATCTCTCGGAGACACACGGACCTGATTTCACTGTCACCAATTTAAGATGACAGTTGGCCCCGACGAAACTAAAAATTATTATTAATTAATAATATTAATAATAATAATAATAATAATCACACCCGAAAAAGGAAAAGTAAAATGTTAAAAAGAACTCTGTTTGAAAATACATTATAATTGGTTTGATAATGTGAAGAGTGTAAACCCTTCATTATAAGAAACCAGTTATAATAATTAATTGTCAAATATAACTTAGTGTAAGGTAGTTTACGTGAGTTCCTTAAGATACATGAGTTCACCGACAAACCTATCAAAGAATTCATATTTCGTAATAACTACATACACGAGTCTCGACTGATCTAAACAGAGAGTTTGAACAAATACACGCCCAGGACGAGGAAAATCTTTTATTAATAAGTGTGCTATAAACAAATTTTCTTTTTTCTCACTAAAATTATCATTATCAGCAATCACTATAAACTGTGGACTCTAGCGGAGACGAGCATACGTGCTTCATTAATATAGCATTAAGGTTTAAATTAATGTTACCTCCTCTAATTAAGGTATAATTTGACGTGGACAAGGATGAACCTGATTTCGAGTTTGACCAGCCGAGTGAACTCAGTTCCGGGATTGGCTCCGACGAGGTTATCAAATTCACGTTCTTCAATATAAACTCGTTCCCCACGAGTTGGTTGAAGAGTCCCGACTCGGTTACTGAGTTCTTCTTGTGCTGCATTGATGCTCTGGCAATTTCTGTTAACATGGCATTTGATAATCTTCGGACGCCTCTTGCGCCACCCAATATAATTGCCGGGTCGACTGACGATTTCTGTCTGGTTGACCGAGTTTTGTCCGGTTTTCTCTTCCCGTGTTTGGAGGAAACGGGTTGGGGGATCGGGGATAAAAGAACTGACTCGGGACTCTGGTTCCTGACTCGGCCGAGTGGGTCACCGACTAATAACATTTCCTTGACATCCACTAAGATAATATGCTTAAAATTTCTTCTAACTCGACCCAATAACATTGGATAGCAAGCCCATCTCCTTAAATTCATCGGGACGCGTTCAATTAACCCCGCCAGTGAGTTCTCCTGGTCAAGCTCTTCCATGTCAAAACTCACTACGGAGCCATAACTCAAACGAGTTGACTCAGTCTCTCCATCCTCGCTAAAATTGCTTCGAGTTCTTCTTCCCCAGATTGGCTCCCCACTTTCCCTCTCCTTCTTGCCCATTTTCATGAAATGGGTCACGTCAAAACTGGCTGCAGATTGAGTCGAGCGATTCGTTTTAGCATACTGAGTAACGAGTTTCAAGAAGGAGTCGGTCTCTTGGAGAATTATGCTGTCAAAATCTGGCAATTTCGATGGAAAAATGAGCACAAGGTCTGATCTTGAGGTGAGGCTGGACCGGTACAAGAGCCTGAGAAACAATTTTAGCTCATGCGAAGTGAGAGACTCAACTTTGTGTGCTACAATGAGGTCACTCATAGCTTTCGTGCCTCTCCTGTACAGAGTCCCCATCCCCTGCAATGCATGCGGCAACTTATTTCTTGATGAGAAACCGGAAGTGGAAGGTGAAGTCTCCATCACCAAAGAGAGCTGTCTTCTGGGAAAACCATAATGGCGGCGAGCTCCGGCTGCGGATGTGGCGGTGGACGGCAAGGTGGAGACGGTGAAGAGCAGTAGAGTGACGAATAATATGAGCGCACATATAGAAATCGTGGACTGTGCTTTGTGCAGCAAGTGAGCTGAATTTGTGCGTTTCAGAAGGGAATTTAATGGCTTGAATGAAGGGGAAAATGAAGAAGAAAAACAGGAAGACCAAAAAGCACTGTTATTTACTGATGAATTACTCCTCTTCTTGTTTGTTTCTGGATGATCTTCTTCAGGGTAGAAAACCAAGAGAAATCCCATTCTCATTTCTCTGTTTTCTTTCACTTACTCTCTCCAGCTCTCTCTCTCTCTATCAGCAGACACACATCTCTTTCTTGTGTGTGTGTGTGTGTGAAAGAGTGTAATTCTGTTTAGGGCCTTACAGTGACTTCTGAGATAAGAAAGGAAAGAGAGGATTGAGGAACTTTCTTAAAGGGAAAGTGGACTGTTAAAGGAAAAGGTTTCAACCTAAACCCCGCTTTTCATTTGACAAAAAATTCAATACGTGACATACATTACGCGAGACATTAGGCGAGTTTGTGTTGGATACCATACACAACAGTCACAAAATGTATTAAGCGATCAGTCTGGTTCACTCACCCACTATAAACAGGGTTACACCGTCAACTTTTAACGTGGCACACACATAGTCGATACACGTGGCCATATGTGCGTCACGTCCAGTCATGTGTGCGCCACATCAAAAGTGGTCGGAGTTATAGTGGGTGAGTAAATAAAATTCTGCATTAAGGCGCGGACAAAAGGCTTTGAGTTTACGTGAGCTCTTTTTTTTTTCAATCGGTAAAAAAAAAGAAAGAAAGAAAGAAATAGACCTTGTTAATATGTAATAAAGCGAGGATCAAGTGTAATGAGACGTTGAGCATAAATCTCAAACGTAGGCAAGCTTAAATTTTATAGGCGTATGTTTTAGAATACGATTAACTTGTTAAAATCATAATCCACGCTCTTTTGTGAAACTTTACTTAACAAGTTCATATAACCTTCTTTATGTTATGGGTTAATTACACTAAACGTCCCCAACCTTTCAAGTTAGTATCGATTACGTCCCTAATTTTTATTTTTCTGTTTGTATGTCCCTAACCTTTAGTGAAATCCTATTTTTAGTCCCTGGCGACGGAAGACGTTAGATTCGGCCGTTAAGCATCCTAGACCAAACACCAAGCTGAGGGGTAATTTTGGAATATTGCTAAAACGCATTTTCCATACGTAAGCGAATGATGAGTGCCATTCTTCAAGACGTAACCCAAAATCAGGCACAATCTAGAGGGAAGAAAACCCAGCTTCGAGAACCGTCTGGGACACATTACTGCTCGGACTGTTGGTGCTCAGTGACCGGCGATTTCACTCTCCAAATCGATGGCCGGTGGCCATCCAACTGAAACAACAGCCTCTAAATGTCAGTAGGGGTTCATGTAGGCAGCTGACAGCCTTCGTAGCAAAGAGAAGATGGCGTACGGCTTGCGAAGGGAGTACGAGCAGACTCCCAACTACGATAAGATCGAGGTTCCATGGAATTTCGATGGTTTACTGCTATTGTGAGAATGGAATGATCGGAAGTGGCTCGAAGCTTTTTTTTTCCCCTTCTCACTTGGCCATGGTTTGGTTTGGGGGTACCGGTGGTTTGGGAAAAAATGGCAATGAAGATGAAATACAGATGTAATGGCTTAACTGTTGGTTGTATAGAGGTGTGAAATCAGATGGTTTTGTTGCTATGAATATGATGCTCTGTTTTAGGAATGATGAAGAATTTTTTTGCCTTTTTGTTGTGACAGACAATGTTATAGTTAACGTCCCTAACGTTTTGAAGATGTTACACTTAACGTCCTTAACCTTTTCAACATGTTACAGTTAACGTCTTCATCCTTTTATAAAGCTTACACATTATGTCCCCAAACATTGCAACTTGTTACAATTAACGTCCCCGATGTTTTACTTTTCACCCAATGGTTCCAACTCGTTTGCAGAAGAACCAGAATCAAATACTTGCTTCCTAAACTTCATTCATTCATTCCAAAGAGGTTAATACCATCCTTAAATCAGCATTCACATGTAGATTGTGTTTTTCTTACCACTGGTCGTTCACAAACGTAAAACCTCCTTCATGGGTTTGTATATGTCCACGGAGTCTTGAATGCATCCTGTCTCCGCACCTACATGCTCATTCTGGAGTAGCCATCGCTAAGGAATAGATATATGGAAAATTTCTTTGGATGGTGAAATAAAAGTTACTCTACAAATGAGTTTGGAATAAATAAATACACACATACATATAGATGAAATGGAGGGAAAATAGCCAACTGGTTTGGAGGGAAATGGGTTTTAGAAATATTCCAAAATTTCCCCTCAGCTTGGTGTTGGGTCTAGGATGCTTAACGGCCGAATCTAACGTCTTCCGTCATCAGGGACTAAAAATAGGATTTCGCTTAAGGTTGGGGACGTACAAACGGAAAATTAAAGGTTAAGGATGTAATCGATACTAACTTGAAATGTTGGGGACATTAAGTGTAATTAACCCTTATGTCATATATTCTTGATTCGTGGTTTTAATGAATCCGTGGGTCGAGGACACAATTATTTAATTCCATAAAATGAAAATATATAATATTGTTTTATTATATCGAAAATGTGTGGTACTAATAAAACAAATGAGTGTAGTGAATGATTAATTGTGCTATTTCGTAGAAATTCTTTTATAGATAAAATTTTGCTAGGTTCCAAAGTGTTTAAATGAAATAATAAACTCTATGTTGTCACGTATTGTAATAAATATTTTATTACCATTGGGAAGGTGTATAGGAGCCTTGGGATGATTAATTAATTAAAAACCAAAAGTTTGATTGGTTGCAAATGCCATTAATTCTTACCCCCAAATAGTAGAAGTAAAGAGTTTTATGTCCACTTCCAAGAAACTCTGTGGTCATCACTTGTGAATGATGGGCCTCCATGAATGTGATTTGCATGTAACGTTTTGCGCCACCGACGGTGGAATATGTTTGTCGAACTGGAATTTGCGATGAACACAAAACGTGCCAATAGTACTTTGTTCAACTGGTCATCGTCTTTCTTAAACTTCCAACATTAGATGGACATCACTCGACAGTCGTCTTAGAGAAGATTTATTTATCGCTATCTCATATACTTTGGAATGGATTGTATTTGAGCGTATTTCTTCCCATGGTGTTGCATAAATTTTTTTATGAGAATTAATGCTTTTATTAGTTAACGACTCAAAACTTAATTAGTGTGTGGTAATATATCGAAATCTCTTAGGGACGGTTGCACGCAACATGCTCTTCCGATCTAATTTGTTATAATTTATAAGTTTAGATTTTTCTGAGTAGTGGTAAATTTGTAAAAACAGGAAATTATCCCAGTCTCTGCCAGTTTTTATTGCCTTGAATAGGAAACCCCACAATCATACCTAACTGACCTAACAAGAACAATGAAAGTGATCATTTATACATATACGGAGTTCTTTGTTTTTTCAATAACAGCCATTGATGAAGATCATACGCATGCCCTACTTGAATCCATTCCAGAGACATAGTACAATATATGTGTTAATTCAACACTGAGATATATCTCAGTATAGAGAAGTGTGCTGGCATTACCTTTCATAAAGCGTGCACCCACAACCACCTCAACTTGTCAAGGAAAAAAAATTCATTGTACAAGTCAATGGAGAACCTATACATTTGTTCAAAAACTCCATTTACAAAAATAAATTAGACTATTTGAATTCACATATCCTTCTTAATTTAATTAAGGAGGATGAAATGAGTACTCATAAAATACTAAAAAATTGTTTCCTGCGAACACATGCGTCTCCACTATACTTTATTGACCCAAGATGTTGACACATGAAACAGCAAGTATATTCTTTTTACATGGATTTAGAAAAAAGTGAGTTTGTATAGGTGTTGAAATTTGATTGTCTTGTGTGGAGGTAATGATTAAAATAATATAAGAGTTCACATCATATTAAATATATGGTTAAATATAGTGTTGTTATGTGTCTAAAATTTAAAATATAAATTGATTAATAAATCCACAAAACATTTTTAATTAATTGTCAAACATGCCGTAAATGCATTGAGTGGGCCAACAACTAGACAAGATTTATCTCATGCATTGCTCGCCATACGTGTAAAAAATTAAGGGGGAGAGTAGTTTGAAACATTTTACGAGTGTTATGATCTGAGGCTAATTTCCTTTATTATTATTATTAGTATTGTACTCGTACGTTATATAAAAGACATTTTAAAAGTGATAAGTAAAAATAAAATAGAACATCAAGTAACGAATATTTAAAAATAAAAAAAATTCAATATATATTTCACTGTATTTTCAAAATGAATAATCCATAATACATTGATCAACTTGATGATATAGGTTTGTGTCAACAATTAGTCTCGATCTGACACCATATGGTATGTCTTGACTATATAATATCTTAATAAAGTTTTCCCTTTCTTTCGGTATATTGTGGACTCATAAAATTCATTGGCTATGTCATTGTTTATTTAATTATTATTAAGTGGGTTAATTGCTTACTAAATATGAGAGGAAGTTAACAGAAGCTAATACTATTAGGATGCATTTATAATTCCCCAATTTTTCTCTAGTAATTAAACTAAAACATTTACCACTAAGTCATTTTATCTTTTATTTTTCTTTTTAACATTTTTTTGACATAATAATATAATAATTTGGGCCAATTTATAAACACAGCTTCTGTCATATGTGTGAACCTAATGAACATGTTCTAATTTAGCCTATAATAATACCCAACAACTTATATCAAAATAATATTTACGATGTCTATAAATAGTTCCATACATCTCGCTAAAAAAACTCAAAATATATATAGTTGATAAAATCGATTTTGTACATTATGTGATTACCAAAAAAGAGGTAATGAAGGTAAAAATAAGAAATTTATTCAAAAATAACCAAGATTTAAAAAAATTAATGACAAAGATTTCAATAGATATTTTGAAAAGCTATCGATATATTAGTTAGATCCAAATTTCAATAAGAACCCAATTTAAAAAGTGAATCTTTTCTTGATCCTTCAAGCCAAATTAAAGCTCTAGATTTTGAGTAATCAATCATCGTGATTGCTTTTCGTTGAAGGCCATATCATTCAAAAATAAGTGTAAAAACTTAAATATTATAATCCAATGGTAAGAAATTCAGTTTAACACATGGTCCTCAAGTCAGTTGTATCTAAATCATGTATTCTCTAACTTTTTTAGAACTTAAATGAATTCCCTATTCATATCTCTATGTAAAATATAAGGAAGCAATAATAATAATAATAATAATAATAATAATGATGATGATGATGATTTAGCTTTCAAAAGATTACAACTTTGATTGCAAAACTCTACCAATCATACTTAAAAAACATCTAGTGCTCCTTATAAATTTTTCGTATTTTATTTTCTACCGTACCATAATTACATAAAACATAAAAATTAGCCAACAACACTTTATCATCATTCAATAACATCAAATTCTAAAGGAGAAATGAAGAAAACTTTGAAACTGTCAAACACATGCTTTCAAAGCATCACAAAACATGGATACCAGATATTGCATAAAAAAATTTCTGTGTAATTTAATAGCAAAAAAGACAGGACTTCAATCTTCTCCTGTGTAGCCATGACTGTCACTATAGGAGTCATATACGAAAATTTCCCCTAGCCAAGAATGACTATATCCATAGAAGTTTGAAACAACTATAATGCTATATTAGATTTATATAACAGAAATTAGAGTAGACATATTCATGTCCTTTGTTAAAATAAGGGTGTCAACCCTATATAAAGAATGCACGTGCCTAGGAAAAATATTTGAAGTAAAGAGTACGACTCCAATTCGAAATAGATAAAAATAATATACCTTAGTTTGTATTAGTCAACTAAAGCGATGACAATATAATATTTAGATAGAATAAGATCTGAAATTTCTTATAAACTAATAGATCTATACTATAAATAAGAGAGGTTTTGCCATATGTTAAACTAGTATAGTAAAGATAATTCAGAAAAATGAATAGTTGAGAGATTTATTGAAAGTTTTAATTCAAACGACCGAATTTTTTAAAAACGGATAATCCAACTAATTGTTTCACCATGTCAATATTCTTGTACGTGTCTACTATCTTCTTGAATTCACTTTAAGTAGTTAGACCAAATTCTTGAATCCACCGTAGCCTCTAGACCAAATTCTCAACCAATCGAACCGTAAAATCAATAGCCCAAGTACATATGAAATCCCATTTGTCAAAGAAAATAAATCTCCAAGATTTTAGCATTTATTTAGGAAATTAAGATGCGTTACCGCAGACATTTTAGCATTGATTCAAATGCGTATGGCAGAGATTTAGAACAACGGATTAGAAAATAATCAAAAGCAATGAGAGAATTAACAATTAGAACAATAAATTAGGAAATAAGAATCATCAGACGCTCAAAAGGGAAATATGGGAAGAACGAGAAGGGAATTTGCGGTGAAAATTGGGGGAAAAAGTAGGGACGGAGCCAAGCCAAGAATTTTTATTAGTCCAGTCGAATTTTTTTATTTTTTTAAGAGATGTGATGAGAAATTTTACATATGGTCTAATGGAAAGATATCCATGTACTAACTAATAAACAAAAATATAATATGAGTGTACTTTCAAAATAAATATATATAATAATATGTGCATTTTAGAATTAGAATGTTCAAATTCCCACATCGGATTACATAATAAAATAGAAAAAGGTTGAGTCTTATAAAAGTGGATGTTATAAATGAAATTTCCAAATAGAATTGAATTGCGTCCCACCTCGAGTTGATAGTAAACAATGGCTGATGGTGTACTTTATAAAATTAAAATGAAAGATATGTGATTTAAGGCGGATGAAATCCCACATTGGATTAAGAATATAATATTATTTGGCCAAATCTATATAAAAGTGAAAGTTATAATGCATTTAACAGAATTTTTATTAGCTCGACTATTGATTTTCAGCCCTATTGCAGTTAAAAACTTTTTCCTTTACAAGATAGTTGATTTTCGACTCGATAAAACAGTACAATTAGCCCCAAAATTAAACGGGTTGTGGCAAGAAGCAGTGCGTTTCATGGATCACACTGGTCTTTAATGGGCTCCATCCATAAGAAAAAGAAAAACCTAAAACGGGAAAACATGTACATCACAAAAGGTATCGCAAAAGACTGACCACGACAGTTGCAACACTGAAATAGGTGGGAAAAATAAGAAGGCAACTTAAGTGCCTTTATATATATATATTATTACTAGATTCTCACACATACGTTGTACGGAAAAATATCAAATCAAATTATATCTAGTACTAGTACGAAATGTTAAATAATGTATGATTATCCACATTAAGCTGTAATATTTTGATTACTTTGTTATTAATTAATAGTTATTTTGTGCCTACTGGATATGAAATGCTATAATGTAACCTCAATAGGGATTGTAAAAAAAATTGTCGAACCCAATAACCACGGGTACCTGATCCTTTTAAGAAAGGACTACATGACTAAACGAGTAATTAGGTCAGAGATGAGATAAAGAAAATCGATCAGACTTTACAATGGGCTAGGGAAGATTATGATAATTTTTACTCGTACCTGACTCGTTTAACTGTTTCTTGACGAAAATAAAAATATTTACTAGAAATTCTAATTGTTTGAAAAGTAAAAATATGATAAAATTTATCAAAAAAGCTTAATAATTTTAATTGCAATTTTAGTGTTTATAGTAGTATTCATTAAACGAAAAATGAAAATAAAACTATATAAATTGGCCAATAAATGATTAATATGAATCACCCGTACCAGCCTATCCTCGACCTGTCCCCAATTTAAGTGGCGAGAGGAGAAAAAAATTTAATGTGTAGGGTAACAGATGTAGCATACTTGATCTCAACCTGACTCACTGTCATTCTTATACCTTAATAAATTAAACATTTCATTTTTTTTCGTAACTAAATAATGACGAGAATTTTGTAAACTATGAAATGGTGATTAAAGTATATTTATTATATACAAAATAGGTAATCTAATAACGACTCGATTTAAAAGTAAATAGAAAATAATTAAAAATTAATGCACCAGCTACAAAGGAAATATATATATATATATTTTTTGAACAAAAAAATTTAAAAAACTTTGAATATAAATTAATCCAGCAAAATATGTAAGAAAATAAGATACATCTAGTATAGAAATCTTGAATTTGAAATCTCAATTAGCAAAAGTAATAATAAATCACAAATAATTTGCCAATGCTTTATAAAGATTGTTAAAGATAAGAATAGATAAGGACTATAATTTCAAAGTAATTGGAAAAAAAAAAGAAATATCAATCTATAATTTACCTCGGAATTTACAGCATATAAGAAATAGTCTAAAATGACCTTACTTAAGACAGTTTTGGCACGAAAAATGGGGTAAAACGTACCGCAAACTTAAGCAGTCAATCACCATCGTCAAAACAACCATGTTCGGTGCGGATTATTAGGTAGGCAGACGGGAGAATCATTTATGTGGATGTTTTCAAAGTTCTTGGAAGCTATGCCGCATCACCAAGCACCTGGAGTCATAATTACAGACCAGGATGATGCGATAGCACTTACAGTTGCGAAGGTATTTCCCAAGACAGCGCATCATCACTGTGTCTGGCACATACTTGAAAACATTCCAAAGAAGGTGAATGTTGGGCTCCACGGACATCTACATCGTGATCTCATGAGGATTATCATGGAATCCGAGACACCTGAGCAGTTTGACCATAAGTGGCTGGAGAAAACAAGGCTTCCTGAGTTAGTGGAGAACACATGGTTGCCAGAAATATTCCTAGTCTGAGACCAATGGGTGCTAGCATGTGTGAAGCCAGTGTTCTCAGCTGGGATATTGAGCAGCCAGAGGGTTGAAAGTATTCATTCTTTTTTCAAAAGGTACGTGGATAAGAAATGCTCGTTAACTGAGTTGGTCACACGCATTTCTTGTGCGGTTGTTCACCAGAGGCACCGCGAGTTGGAGGCCAACTATCTTGACTTGAATGAAAGGCCAAGGCCTTCGTCAGAGTATGAAGTGGAGCATCAGATGGCTAACATATACTCAAAAGCCGTGTTTCGACAGTTTCAAGATGAATTGCAGCAGTGTGCTCGATACTCAAAAGCCGGGTCAAACAGATCATGAGATTACCTGAAAAGTATATTTTGCGCCGATGGACAGAGTACGAAGAATGACCCTCCTTATACCCCGGCCTCTTATGTATTCAGTGCGGATTCGTTACAGGCAAGACGAGCGGGGCTTAAACAGCTTGCTTCGGTCGCAATCGATAAAGCATTCTTGAGTGCAACACATAGTAATACTTGTCAAGCCTTTTAAAGAGTGCTAACTTAACTTTAGACGGCATGGATGACGGGGTCATGCCTCTGGTGTCGTATAACGGATCTAATGATGGACTAATAAGTGGTTTACCTAACAATGTGGTGTACGACAAATACGGCTGAACAGCACTATGTACTTAATCTGCACGTTGGATATATTTGTGGGCTCCACCCCCCCCCCCCCCTTTGATTATCGTGGTCGGTTTACGTAGACAATATATCTTAAGTTAAAATTTTGGTCCTGAATTCACATTCGTTATATGTAGACAGGTTAATGCTATGTCACTATTGAGATGACATGCTTCACAAGCAATGATGATTTCTGCTTTTGGCCGTTCATCTCTACCTCTTTCACGTCATGATGCTGATTGTCGATTACTTTTGAAGTAGGTTTGTCAACATACTAGCATACGCGAGAAAACACGCTTCCCGTTTTACTATTTACTAGTAAGATAACTGTCTCTACTTGTATAGTACGAACATAAATCAGAAATTGTATTTTTTGGTCGCCTTGCACAGCATGTTTGCTGTTGGATCATTAATATTTTAATGATGCCTTTTGCAGGGAGATAGAAGAATGAATTGCCCAGGACGAGATATACGGCCTTCTTATATTGTTCCCTGGTGAAAGAGCACTTTTGTAATTGTGTATAGTCAATCTTATTTGTGCGCTCATGCTATTTGTATTTTGACTTCCAATTCCAAGCCGTAATGTAATTGTAATATATCTACATTTGCAATGATGAATGTTTATAGATTATAAATTACAATTCAGGTCTTATATGTCAAAATAGTAGGGGGGATGTTGTTGAAATTTTTTTAAAACACATTATTTACATTTAAAAAGGCAGTTGATGATGGTAGAAATTTGTGTCAGTTAACTACGTACATATTAATTGT
The DNA here is from genome assembly GCA_963692815.1 of Nyctanthes arbor-tristis. Lineage (NCBI taxonomy): Eukaryota > Viridiplantae > Streptophyta > Magnoliopsida > Lamiales > Oleaceae > Nyctanthes > Nyctanthes arbor-tristis. The sequence goes on along the minus strand of CAVNYN010272573.1, from coordinate 30,811 downwards.
ATTTCCCAAGCATGCTTCATGTTCTAACTTTCTCGCCAATCAAACTATACACAATTCAAACAAATAAATAGCGAGGAATAAACTTAAATGTTGCACATAAATAGAGTTATAAATAGCGTTTGTTCCAACATAAAGTCTTTGAAAGATGATGATCAGTTACAAGATTATATGTGAAATAGTACAACGTTATCCAACATGAAGTGACTGTTAATTTGTACTTGGTCGGATGGTGATCAACATCTTAAACTTCCAGGTGGTTGATATCTTTGCACACGTGTCCAAGAGGCAAGACAGGTAGTCAACGGTTGCATTCGTTGCACAGGTTTCCAGTTGTGGTAGAACATTGGTGGCATTGTTATCATTTTGCTCCCATTCAAACTCTGGTGGCAGTTCATCGAGCCATTCAAAGTAACGGCAATTACACGTGTACCTGAAAAATAGCATGCCTTTGTTGTCCTCATTTCTTTATACGTTCCAATAAACACACATATCCTCTCCCACATATGCATACCCATAGCTGTGGACAATCATGCATATAGTGATCCAGACTTCTACAACTATGGCAGAGTCCGTAATTGGTTCCTAAACTAACCGCGTTGTATAAATACATGAGTACTAGTGTATTAATCCTTAGTAATTGTTACCTATAACTAAAGACCTCCTACAAACCGACATAAAAATTTCAACAAAAATCAACTATTATGCAAACATCAAGTCAAATTGGAATACTCACTATTCAACACATTATAAAACCAACTTTCAAAGTTACATTCAAGTTCAATACATAGATGACAATTAAAAAAAAAAAACCGAAAAATGATACCATTTAATTGATCAGGCCTAAAACATTGGGCATATTTTTTCCATTAATTTCACAACCATTCAACTACAACCACGATTCAAATTCATCAAATCTCCACTACACAAATTAATTTTCAAAAATACATGCTTCCTATACTCATTCTAATTACATATTCTTTATAGAAACAAGTTCATTTCTAAGAGTTAGAGGAAAGCTTACTATATGTTCAGCTGTCTGGATGCCACAAATTATACATATTAAATAAATTAAGCTAATCATTACTTCAAAAAATTTGCTAGCTTCACAACCAAAAAAAAACCTCAGTTCCACAACCTGAGTAGCACAACTTCCTAGTTCAATTTGGCTTAGTAAGATGATTCTCCTATTATTTGTTTAATAATAAGTTGATCAGTTTGGCTTAACGAGCTAATTCTCCTATTATTTGTAAAATAACCTGATCTCCACAATAAAAAATAATCTCTGTTCCACAACCTTAGAAGCATAAGCATACAAAAAAAATGTTAGAAATTGAACAATATATGCACGATGAAAATTAAATAAACATGCAATTTCTATGCCTAGAATCAACCTTGTACTTCAAAAGTATTTATGATAGAAAAATGCCTCTTTGATGAACATCATAAATTACAAATACTAATTGACCTTTGGAGCAATACTTATCATCGTAGCAATTCAAATATCCAGCCTCTAATGGTAATCTACATGGCTAAAATGGATTTTGGAACTCTATAATGAGGAACAATTTCGAAGCAGATTTATGCGAGTATGTTTAGGTTCTATCAATTTCAAGTTCTAGCAAAGAAATTGACAAAATATCCACGATTACATCGCGTAAAATTCGTCAAAAGAATTTTCCCTAATTGTCTCTCTATATAACCCTTGTCTTACTAGGCTTTTATGGGCCCACAAATACATGGGTCAACTAATAAATATAATTAATTAATTCGGTCCTATTAAACCTAATCTGACTTATTAGACCATGGACATCAATTCCAACAATCTCCCACTTGGACAAAATCCATTTCAAATTTCCAACTCTTACCTTCGTGTGTGACCCATTAGGCTCCCACTCACGATAACAAACATCGTAATACTATTATTCTAATCAAATTAGAACAATATAAACCAAATCTCTATTTTAATTTATCATTGGTTCACCCAGATCGATCAGTTCATGTCGTCGTCCAATATTGATATCTAGTAATGTGTCAAGGCAACCTATGTGACAGGAAAGTCAAACCTTCATACATACAGTTACTACGGAAATATAATCCATCATCAATATAATCTAATCAGTTAAGAAATATAGAAACGCGCAATCTCATAACAACTAATTATGTTATTCACTTTTACTCTTTGTTGATGAAATCAAGTTATGATGAAATATTTTCAACACATAACTTTACCCCAGCTGAGGAATTTATATCAACCAAAGTAGGCAAAAAGTAAGTTATAATCTCCCATTATCCAGGAGTGATGAATCTTCATCTTGGATACTCACAACTTTCATTGGACTCTCATTATACTTGTATGGCATTTTCTTGATAACTCGTGGCTAGAGTCTTATCTAATCTCCGACTAAGTATAACAATCATCACATAAGATCCTATGATACCCTCAAGCCAAAGGACCAATTTCACAACTGTCCATTAGATATCAACCACTGATACGTGGATAATTTACCATGTGGTATCTCAAATTGGGTCATCCAATGCATGTTCAACTAACAGTGCATCTATGTGTCCATTCAGATGTCCCTATAACCTAACTTATGAGATCAGTTACTTTTTTCATAAGAAAGAAATGTGGCACATACTAGTCTATCTGCAATAATGATATTCGTGTCTCATTACTACACTAACTAAGGATAATTTAAGAATAAGTTGTATAACTTACGTCTCACAACACAATTCCTTGTGATTAATAAGTTATTATAATCTTATTCTATGGACTCTATTATTTTACAGGATAACTTTTATTTTAAAAACAGATCTGCTAGTTGAATACGTCAATTAATAAATAATTAAGCACATCAATGTCCAACAAAGATTGCAACACCAGAATCCGATACAAATAGATTCAACATCTATTGCATCTAATACATATAGATTTATCTTGACCATCATGCTATGAGAACAACTTTGTCATAGGATCTCTTGTATGTTTAGATGGATTCGTTCAATCTCTCTATCACTTTGTATCATATCTTTCCAAGAGATATATTGTCTTAAAACATACTTAGATCGCTGATGAGATCTAAATTTCCTTCGCTTGTGCGATGACTCCATTGATATCACAATCTCTATTGGATCAATAATGTTAGGAACAAATTCAAGTTCAGTTATGAACTTTACGATATAAACAGCTTACTTTACTACTTCCAAAGTAGCTATGTATAAGGTTTAATATTTGAATCAGTAGCTGTATCTATCTGGAATTCTTTCTAATTGATCACACTACTATTATAAGTAAATACTTTCCGAAATGGGATACTTCTTTAGTCTTTTGAAATTGAGAACTAACATCAATAAATTCATGAACTCTTAGTTCATATTTCTCCATAATTCAAAAACTTATCTTCAAGTGCTACCCAAGTATTTAAGAATGTTCATAACCATTATAAGATGTTTCCCAACAGAATTCACTTGGAATATGCTTTTGACCCTCAAAACATGTGAATCATTCGGTCCAATACATAGCATTGCATACTAGATAGATTCTATCGGAATATCATAATGAATTCTATCCATGCAATCTTTCCCAACCTGTATTCTATAATACATTTTTTGAGAAAGTGATCTCACCCCTATGGGACAGAGTCCTCACATGGACTCTTTCATACAAAATATTCTTAAGATTTTATCTATTTAAATGGATTTGAATAAGTCAAACACACTTCTAGACCTATCTTTATAGATTTATATCCTAAATATGTGTGCTACCTTTCTCAAATCTCAAATAAAGAAAAGCTTTGGATTTTCTGTTCATTCAAATGACTTTTCAAATTCAATTGAACGAAGGATTATGTATACAACTATAAGTGGTCCTTAACTATGTATCTATCGGATTATTCCTTTAGAAAATATAGGAACAAGAAGATTTAATCAAAATATTGACAAATTCCTTTCTAGGTCCAAATAAATGAAATAAAAAAAGGGAGTCAACTGTTCCAATTCCAATTTCATCTCTATCGAATTTTAATATCAGAATAGCGGTTTCCATAAGGTTTTGCAATTCTTGTGATAGTAATGTTAAGTTTTTGGTTTACATAATTAAATTCTTTTTCTAGATTCATCTGTACTTCTTCGATTCCTCGCGGTCTATTTTCTATTAATAACTTTGGGAATCCACTTTGATTATCTTACCAAAATTAAAGTTTCAGCTCATCTAAAGTTTGATTAATACTCAATTTGACTTTATGAATTCAAAATTCCAGATTGTATCATATGCATCCTTTCTAACATTCCTATAGAGGAATAAAACTTCGATATCCATTTGTCAAATATGCTACTTTAGTAATAAGAATTCAAAATTAATATATACATGACTATAGATAAGAAAGTTCTATCAAAGTCAATTTTTATCTTTGATTTTAGCCTCACTACCAATCTTATCTTTTTAACTTGAGCATTATTGTATGCAACGACCCGCAAAATTTATGGGCTTGCATTCTGACTCTTTTTATTGTTGAGAAGAACTAGTAAATTATCTTAATGATTAAGTCATAAAAAGAGAAAAAGTAAATGCAAAAATATTAATATTTGTAGTAAACGACTTTAGTCATTCAATTTAGAATGTTTTAATTTTTTCTATTGTTAATGAATTTAGAGTTTCCAAAATATTAAAATATAGTACTCTACAAGAGCTTTGCATAGACACTAAGAACCCTTTATTTGGAGTTTATTTGATCTTTTAAGATTAAGTTGAAAAGCTAGACGACAAAAAGACAAAGCAAAAGGAAAAAAAGGTATACACCACGTTGTCAAGTGGTGGGCCAGAATGTGGGGGCAAAGAAGGGAGAAAAATGGAAGCCTTGTATTGGGCTTTGTGGCATTCCTATGAATGGTAGCCACTTGTCAATAATTTATAGGGCCCAATTGCTATAAATAGGCATGTTCATTCACATTATCTTGCACCATCCAAGAGTTTCTCTCTCTCTCTCTCTCTCTCTCTCTCTCTCTCCTCCCCACTTCTATGAACTATTTCTTGGCCCTTTGTGCTTTGGTCCCCTAACTAGCAAATTACACCATTTTCATGACGAATTTCTATACCTATAATAATGAAAAGGGTGAATTATCCACCTATTGGCAAAATAATACATAATAAGCAATAGATCCTCCTTATACACATTTAAATTTAAAGAACAAGAAAGGAAACGTTGAAAAGCATGATGTACTAACAAAGAAAGAAGCAAGGAAAGAAGAAGTTAATATTGCAAAGTAATCCTACTTAGGGATTCAATGTGAGTAATCTTTACACCCTCCTATATGTGTTATTTCAATATTGTATGAAATATCTGAGAAATATCCATGTGTTACATGTTCTTTGATTCATGATGTGATGGTGCTATTATGTGAGCAAATTCACATGTAGTAATATATGATAATGTTGTTATTCAAAAAATACTCTAATGTCAAGTATTGTTTATGATGAACCATTATGAGATAAGTTATGCTATGTTATGTAAGTTATGTGATTCAGTTCATGTTATGCATAGCAATTAAAGCACAATTGTATTTTTCAGAAAATGAATTACATCTAGATCTTCCCCATCAGTTTCAGAACAGAATTATGTTCGGTATGTGTCAAGACACTTTTTAAGGTTGTTGAAGACTACCAAGGTAGTCAATGATCAAACATTCAGAATCAGTTATGTTTTGATGAGACACCTGGGTGACCTAAGATCAAACCTCATGTCATGTTATAACCGAACCAGTTATATTAAGCGCTCAGGTTAAGACATGTTTATGATGTAATTCAGGCCCAAACTCACGTTTTTAAAAGAAAAACCGCATGTGTAAAGATTTCTCATTAAATATTACATATTCATATTTTCTATGTTTTCAAAACATTAAGGGCTTGAAACTATGTGAAAGGAGCTCTCGGGAAGCCTCGGACACAGATGTCTATATGTCAATGTTATCGAGTCAAGGCCTATGGGGGATGACCACCTCATTGCTGCGATCCGTTGGCCATGACTAATAAAAATAATTGATAATAAAATAATAATCAAGTTGGCGAACTAACTTATGACATGAACAAATTGGACATGGACACACATATACTTTTGAGAGTATTGATAGAATAGAACCTATATTGGATCTGAGCTAAATCTTAGACAGGGCTTTACAAGTGGACTCATAACATACTTAAAACGATAAAAATTAAAATAATAACACCTAAACCCTTGCAAGGAGAAGAAAACAAGGACAGCTCACGGCCGGGCGCGTTACAAGTGGTATCAGAACAGGTAACTCATGGCATGTCATTACATTGTAACATCCCGCAAAATTCTAGAAATGTAATCATTATTTTGACAACGATAGTAACAAATACTTGAATCTTTCATCATTTGTGTCTCAAAATTGAAAATTTATTAATCAAATAAATAGGGATTGGTCAAATCATCCCCAAAATACATGGTGCTAAATTTGCCAAATTAGGGAACACTTGTTATTTTTGATATTACTGAATGGTCAAATTATAAGACATGCGCTATTTTTGTAATTAACAATTAGTGCTAATTTTGTCAAATTTCAAGACACTTGTCATTTTAGTAAAATGAAAGGTATTAGTTTTGCCAAGTTTCAAGCCACTTGTCATTTTTGTGCTTTGCGGATTTCAATTGTTATTTAAATATAATTAAATCTAACACCTATAAAAAGGGCCCAAAGAGTAAAGAAAATCCACCAAGCCTTCTCCAAAAACAATTCTACTTACCTAAATTCGTCCAAAATTAGCAAGGGTCAAAAAACACCAATAAAAACCCGGTAAATATTTGATTTTGCGCTTGAAAAAGGGCTCCTTTTCATATATAATAAGATTCTAACCTAAAAAATAGCTTTGATTAAAGAATATCGAGGTTTTGGAAACACTTTTATAAGACATGCTATATGGTAATATGACCATACTATGTGATCTTGGTCATTATGGCCATGCTATGTGATCTTAGCTATTTTGAATTAGTGAATCTTGTGTACATCATGGGTAGTAGTTTAACTAATGGTAGGGCCCTCTTGTGCATCTAAAGGGTTTGTGTATCCAAAGGCTTTATGAATCCCATTATTTTCTCAAAAATGCATTTTCTTGCATGAAGGTGAATCAATGTTTTGTTACTCACTGAGTATATTGTATTCACCTCTTATTCCATCTAACAACCCTGTTGGTATTAAATTAAAAGCTTTATGGTCAGATCGTCCCAAGAATGGAGAAAATACATATATGTAATCGAGATTTTAGTATATGACTGGTGTTTCATTGTGGGTGATCGTAATAGTTATTGTAAAATGATATTATGTATAATAGTATTTGACTTGTATTTGTAAAATATCGCCTTCAAATTTTGAATCGAGATTTATTTCTCAAATGTTTTCACTATTGTTAAACACTGATAATACGAGAAAGTAAGGTAATAAATTTGGGGGGCGTGACAAAGTGGTATCAGAGTATGATTCTGTGGCCTCACATACATGTGTCGCTCCTACATAGATAAGATCCGTGCATTACACGTATTGAGATTTATTTATATTAATTGATAATAAGTTAAACTTGACCTTGGTAATATTATTATCTCATAAAAAATTAGGTCTTAAAAGTTTATAAATGACAATAAAGATAAAGAAAACTGATGAAAAGGATGATGATTTCCACTTTGTTTCCGAGTGTCAAGCTAGCCTTCAAAGATGTTATATAGTCTCTATTCATACCGGAGAATATTTTAGAATACATATTATATATATATATATATATATATAAATACGAAGGTCACCATGCGGCCGTACAAAATGGGCAATGCGGCCGCATGGCACCCGTGGGAATTTGCGGAATACATTCTGCGGCCTACCTGCGGGCAACAGAGGATTTTGGGAACGGCTGTGCCCACATGAGGCCGCACAGATGAAAATCAGCTTTTTTAGAGGATTGCATTAGAAGTCCCGAAACTTTCTAATTCATTTCAGGTCGATCTAAAACATTTATTTTATGCCCATTTAAGCTTCAAACTCTATTTCTTTCATATGATTAACCCTTACATCAATTGAAAAGATTTCTTTTGGCCATTTTGACAGTGCAAATCAAATCTAATGGATAACCCTAACCTTTTTTGAATAAAGTCTAAATAAATTGTGTAACTAGATTACTAAGACCTTGGATACTTGACTATTTATGATATATGCTTTTAAAAAATTTACTAAAATGATATTAATACAATTGTTTACTATGCTTTTGAAAATAATAGTCACCACCCCAACGCTTAACGAATTTCAAATACGAAATTCATTTAAGGGGGTAGACTGTAACATCCCGCAAAATTTTAGAAATGTAATCATTATTTTGACAATGATAGTAATAAATACTTGAATCTTTCATCATTTGTGTCCCAAGATTGGAAATTTATTAATCAAATAAATAAGGATTGGCCAAATCATCTCCAAGATACATGGTGCTAAATTTGCCAAATTACGGGACACTTGTTATTTTTGACATTACTCCGATCTGCCAAATTATAAGACATATGCTATTTTTGTAATTAATGGTCGGTGCTAATTTTGCCAAATCTCAAGGCGCTTGTCATTTTGGTAAAATGAAAGGTGTTAATTTGCTAAGTTTCAAGTCACTTGTCATTTTTGTGATTTGCAGATTTCAATTGTTATTTAAATATAATTAAATCTAACACCTATAAAATGGCCGAAAGACTAAAGAAAATCCACCAAACCTTCTCCAACAACAACTCCACTTACATAAATTCATCCAAAATTAGCAAGGGTCGAAGAATACCAATGAAAACCCACCAAGTACTTGAAAATGGCTCCTTTTAAGAAGATTATAACCTAAAGAATAGCTTTGATTGAAGAATATCAAGATTTTAGAAACACTTTTCTGCATTAGAATTGTTCAAGTAGTCTTTGGAAATCAAAAAGTGAGTAACCAATGCTTTGATCCCCTTTTCATTCAAGTTTTCATAAGTGAATAACCGGTACTTTGATTCCTTTTTTTGTGTTTATAACGTTTTCACGAGATATGCATAGATTTTTATTGAAGTCTTTCATGAAATAAACATGAACTTTATCCATTGCTATAGAAAGAAAGATTGATTCTTTACATTTGTATCACTAGTTAACGCTCTATCCGTTTTGCTTTGTTATGTGCTAATAGGACCATACTATGTGATCTTGGTCATTTTGGCCATGCTACGTGGTAATATGACCATACTATGTAATCTTAGCCATTTTGAATCAGTGAATCTTGTGCGCATCATAGGTAATAATTTAACCGGTGATAGGGCCCTCTTATGTATCTAAAAGCTTTGTGTATCGAAAGGCTCTGTGAATCCCATTATTTTCTCCAAAATGCATTTTCAAGGTGAATCAAAATATTTTGTTACTCACTGCCATCTAACAACCCTGTTGGTATTAAATTAAAAGTTATGTAGTCGGATCGTCCCAAGGATGGAGAAAATACATATATTTGATCAAGATTTCGGTGTATGGCCGAAGTTTCGTTGTGGGTGGCCGCAATAGTTATTGTAAAATGATATTATGTATAATAGTATTTTACTTGTATTTATAAAGTCTCGCCTTCAAATTTTGAATCGAGATTTATTTCTCAAAATGTACACTGATAATACAAGAAAGTAAGATAATAAATTTGGGTGCGTAACAATTACCATCTATGTTAACTTCTTAGTTATAAATCAATTTACAACATATAGAGCTTATCTATATTGGCAAGTTAACCAAAGTCTACACTTTGATTGTAATACATAGAGCTCAATTTGAATTCTTCAAATCTTACCTTCTAAGTCAACACTTTGACTTTTATTTTGCGCAGATTCGGGTTTATCACCTTTAATTGTCAATCTGATATTGAAAATCTCATAATCATATCCTTCAATAAATGAATTCTCCCACTCAGTCTATGCGGAGCTGGTGTGTTCTTAGGAACTATATTCCTATTACTAGTTTACACATTATCAAATGAAGTATATCCACTAGCACATCTAGTTGATCATTTTTTTTGTGGCTTCTTGAACCCATTCAAAAATCACTCTCACTGTTTTTTTAGAATAAACATTTCTCTAAAAATATAATATAAGATGATATTCATCTCAAATGTAGAGTATAATCGTGTCCAACAACTCATGTTGAATAATCCACAAAGAAATATTTCATACAACTTTAGAAGTGTTATTACCCGAAACAACTTTAAGTTTCATCAACTGACTTAGATGGAGCATGTTTTAATGTGTAACATGCAATCTCTATTGCATATCTCAAAACAATTTTGAAAGAACTGTTTGGCATATCAAATTGTAACATATCTAATATGTACAACTTTCATTCAAATACACTATTATAGAATTATGTATTTATAGGAATTCACTACAGAAGAATCTTATTCTCTTTAGATAATCAATTATACCCATAAATATTCCTCACTTCAATCATATCTAAATGTTAGAATATCTTTTCAAACACCTTTTCGATTATTGCTTGAACCTTCCGAATATTTCAAACTTTTATGCCTAAATGTCATCAAATAAATGAAACTATATCTAATATAGTCATTATTTCAACTTAACAAAGTCAGAAAAGTTATTCATGACATTTATAGACTTTTGTCTAAATACATCAATATGGATTAGGACAGATGTGTCTTTAATGTCAGAATTGGATATAATCTAGATTATCTTTTATACCTCTTTCATCTTCTTTTATTATGATAATAGATCTTTTAGGATTTAGAATCTAGATATTATCAATCTTATTTCTCTAGTAGATTCCATAATTAAAAATAATCATGATTCTCAATCTCAAAAGAACAAATATTCATGTCCAAACATGAGTCAGAAATAATGTTCTTCATAAGGACTTAATCATAATATTAATATTCTTATTCCAAAATAAAACAAAAGGTAAAGGCAGACAGTAGGTTTTAAATAGAGCAACAGTTGCTTCATTTCCTACCATAGGCCTTATTTTTTCCCTCTGCAGTGATTTACCCTATTTCATCCTCATTCATATTCCAAAAAATATGAGATCCATATCCAATATCCAATACTTAAGAGATTGAAGAGCAGTCTAATCACTCTCATCTTGTAACAGAATCTTCTTTAAGATTTCTTTCTTTCCAAGATGATGATTATATATGTCTTACAGTTTTTTTCTAATGTTCTTTGTCTCTACAAAGATCACTGGTTTTGAATATATATGTTTTTATACACTTTAACTGTATTACTGGCTGTCTAGAATCTTTTTTAAAGTTCCATCAATACTACCTTTAAATACCTTACATTACATTGATGATAAGTTTAACAGTTTTAACATATCAAACAGACTAGTGGGTAAAATGAATCTAATTTATGCATATCAATTTACAATAAATTGTGATAAACTATCAGACAACAATTATAGTACTAAGTCAATACTTAACTCATTTTCCCATTGTGCTCTTAAATAGCATTTAGAGTTTATACTGCTCAGTATAGTTCATCATTCAACTCTTTGAGATGAATAATAACAATATAAATCTTTGTACCCACATGCAACCTTTACAACTCATAATGGCAAGTATCACACATACCTATAATATTCATCATCTCATGATATTTGTAAATTTGCACTATTCTCGCAAAACTTCCTTAGTAGGAATATTCGCATAATCTGTTTTAAGAGATCAATTTTCATATACTTGAGAACGATTCTCATTATTAGTATATTACCCGTGCGTTGCATTGAATGAAAAAAATAAAAAGCTTATTTATTAACTCTAAACACTTGCAAGAAAAATTTAATACTAAAAATAGTGTCAACATTTATTGATGATTTTTTATAGTCTATGATTTTTCATAATTTTCTTATTATTACAACCATTTAAGGAAAAAAAGTGTAATTTAATTTTCAATAATTAGCATAAATGGTAAAAAGCACCCATTATTATCAGGATAAACTTTTGAATTCGAGTTTATATACCAAATTTGTTAATGCCTATCCCCTAAGTTCTCCATTTGCATTAAATAATAATACAATGTTTGCTCTTCAACTCGTAAACTAACTACAAATCCAAAAATTGGCCCTCTCTTTTTCATAAAGTATTTATCTAACCTATGAGCAGTTTAAGTTTTTGGTAGTACATAAAAAAATAATAACATGCAAAATTTATTTCACGACTACGAATATCTTTTAGACCTTTGCACAGAAATAACGATGCAAAATAATAAGGATTAGCTTACTTATACAAATAAATGTACAAATACATTTATAGAAAGGGTATGAAATTAACATTTCACCTCATATTATGCATTAAAAGAAAGAGAAAATATATAGATAAAATTATAAATTTACACTCTATCTGTAAACCTATTTGTACACCTATTTGTACGTGTAGCATTACTCAAATAATAATACTACCTCTATCCCACAATGGTATTTCTCTTTCGTTTTTCACATAGATTAAGAAAACGTCATTAATGTTATTGAAAATATATAATTTAAAAATATATCCTAATATACCTTTTGATTTATTTAATATTTCACCTTAATTCTTCTTTGTTGATAATTACTATGCACAATAAATGAGGATATATTAGAAAATAAAAAAATAACTAAGGGAAAAACCTATAAAAAATGAAAAATGAAAGAAAAATCTATAAAACACTAAAGTAGCCAACTAATCTATATATATATATATATATATATTAAATCAAGGCTAGTTGTGTCTATAGACACCGCTATTTTCCTACTATTTTACTTCGGTGTCTATAAGTACATCTAATTCACGGTACCTGTCTTCACATCCTCTAATTATGTTTTAATTTCTTTTTACCTAATTCTTCCACACTTTTCCATAAATTACATTTCTTATGATTTATTTATTCCTTACCTTCTCTAAACTCTCCTTTCCAAGAAATCTCATCTATCCAATCAACGCTAGGAATGACAATAGGACATGTATTATCTGATATCTGAGAGTACCCATTTTGAAAGGGCGCTGGTATTACCTGCCCTGTTAAGTATCGGGACGGGTACTGGGAGAAATTTTTCGCCCCGAAATCTTATCGGGGTAGGGACTGGTTTTGGCCGCCCAGCCCTGATACCCGGTCTCTCTTTTTTTAAAAAAAAATATTTTGTTCTCTATGAAATTTTGAATTTAGATGTCAAAGATGAAACTGATATGATACTTAAGATGGCTTTTCATATAGTTTTAATTTCATTTTTTCTATATTATTTTAATTATTTTTTAACAGAACAAGTAACAGGTATTTTTTTATACCACCTTGAAAAATCACCCCCCGCCCTATATCGGCCCCACACTCAATGAATTTCTTAATAGGGCGGGGACGGGAGAAGGCGTAGCCGGCCCATTGCCATCCCTAATCAACGCATTTCCCCTCCTTCCAAGGCTCAAAATTCGCTTCCCATTCTCTCCTTCAATTTTGCCCCTTTCAGTTTTTACTCTTTAGTCTTGCCTACAGCGTCCTTAATCGAATCATATTTGCCTTTTATGTAGCATTGTTTTTTTTTTTTTTTTTTTTTTGGGTGGTTGCCCCGAGGGGGAGGGGGGAATCCCGGACTCACAATCAAGCCCCACTTTCGAGCATGGAAGGATTTTGTAGTTGTATGGGTGCATCAATCAACTAGAGTTTGGTTCCATCCTTAATCGAATCAGTCATCAAATATTTGCCATTTATATATCCCTTTTTTTTGGGAGAGGGGGGAGGGAATTCTGGACTCGAGCCCTAATTCCTCTCTCTCTTTTGGATTTGGTGGTTTTAGGTCTGCATCCCTAATCAATTGGCGTTTGAAATCACTTTATATAGAGTGCTTTTTCAGTTCTATTGTTTCATCCCAAACAAATGTCATTTTTCTTCATACTGTTCATGCACTTTAACAAATGGCATCATCTGTATCCATCTTGAAGTTTGTCAATGCAAGATCAACTAACTGGACTTTTTTGTTCAGGTTGTTCCTAAATGCGTATTGGCCAGGAGAGAATGTCCAAATGAACCATGTGCCATTGAGATGGTCTTCCGAGATGGGGAGGTTAGTGTCTCAATTGTATGTTAATTGAATTTAAAAAGCTATTAGTACTCATTTTCTTCTAAAATGGATTGGTGGCGCATTTATTTCTTATAAATTCTTTCACAATATTCTTTCATAATAAATTAGAGCTTAATTTGGATTCTAGCATTTATTTTTCAAGCAGTATGGATTCTAGCTTTGATTAATTGCTTAATCATCTTTTTAATTAGTCTAGATTTGAATTTGAAATATGAAAATCAAGAGTTTTCAGGTATTGAAATGAAATATATTAACTAATGCGGTGGTCAACAGATATATGTTAATATATATTTTATTATAATTGAGATTTATTGATAAAAATAATGATCGTAATAATAAAAATATGACCTGAATTTTAAATCAAGGCTAGAACCCCCCAATAGCTGGAGGGCAGGGGAGCCAGTCTCTTATCGACAGAAGTTCATTGTTGAGGTGTCCACAACATGACATTTCATCGCATTCTTGAGTTTTATTTATCAAAAGGTTGTAAGTGTAATTTCGCCCCAAAAATAAGACATAGTTGGTGCCTTGATGCAAAAAATAATGCACCTCAAAAGTGTTTTTTTAAGGGAATTAATTCATTGATCTCTCAAAATTATCCAATACTTCTTCTAACACAAGTTTATAGTGCCAATATTGAGTGGTAGTCAGTTTTTTTAAGTTTATAATTTGTAGTGCCCAGATTGATTGTATTTTTTCTACTGTAAGGATTTCTTGTCTCAATTTTACGTTAATTGGAGTTAATGAAGTTCATTGCCGTAGCCATTTTGTTATAAAATGGACTGGTGGCGCATTGCTTTCTTATATAATCTTTCATTATAATTGCAGTGCTGATAAAGTATCCCTAATAAATTAGCATTTGAAATCACTTTATATACAGTGCACTTTTCAGTTTTATTGCTTCATCCCATACAAATATTAGTTTTCTTCATACTTCATACTATTCTTGCACTTTAATCTCGACTCACTGATTGATTCCCTATCCCCCTAATTTGGCTCTTCTCGGCTCAGTGATTGACCCCCCATCCCCCAAATTTTGGTTCTTCTAGCTATATTTCCTTTCTTTTTCAATCTTTTATTTCAATTTTTCCCTTTTTTCGGGATAATCTTTCCCAGAAATGTTGGATTCTAAATTGACCCGTATTTTCACTCAAGCCCTGATTTCGTACTCTGCAAGCTTTCATTCACAGGTAAAGAACCTGGGTTTTCAACAGAGGGATCAAATTTGTACGTAGTAGCCATGGAAGTGGTTGAAATATTTTCTGAAATTTCGGCTAATTGTAGACAATTCCAGCGAAAACCACCGACTTTTGCTTTGTAGTGGGGTTAGAGTTACAATTTGATTGATTATACCATTGGTTTTTCCATTTATTTTTAATTTTCTTATGATGGTCTTGCGATGCATGTGTGTTACTCCTATAATTTTTTCATTTGCTTTGCTTCACTTTTCTACTTCTATCATACGATGGCCTATTTAAAAGCACTATAAGTTCATGTGTTTCTTTGGATGCTGGTGTAGAACAATGAGATTTTTTTGTACAATTGCCACTATAATTGGGACATTAGAGAAGCTTCTTTAGACTTTTGCTAATTATTCTTCCTATGATATTTTGTTGACTCTTGGAATTGACGGTGGTTTGGGGAAGGCTAAACTATGTTGCAATGATGTCAACCATGTTGATATTTATATGTGAGTTTTTGAAGGGTACACTTTTCTGTACAATGCATCTTATAGGGTCATGGTATGATGATATGAAGAATAAGCACACACTTAGGGAAATGACAATACATTATTCTATACATTTGCTATCAGAGGGAAAGGCTATATTACTAAAGTCAGAGAACTGTGTATATCTATCGGAAGTTTGGCTGCTCCACACATGTTCTTCAATCACCTGTTAAACTGTTTTCCTTGATTATGCGAAGACACTAATATCTCCATGCTCTAGGAAATTGTACTGGGTTGTAAGGTTAGGTTATTGGGACCATACTAATTTTTGACAGTTTAAATCATCATAGATCATATATCCTTAAGTTCTGAAATTTTCTTTTGAATTGTAATTTGTAGTATTTATGTAATCTGTTTTTTGGTCCACTTGCAAGCATGTTTGTAAGAGATGTATTATATATATAGACGTAGCCCCGCTTAGTGATGTATTTTGAATTGAAATATACTTTAGAAAAAATGAGGTGGTGATCTTTGTAGAAAACGGGTGGTAGTAGTCATCAATTACCACATGCATCAGAGATACCAACTAGGGACTTGCAAATCTATAAGGTTGGATCAATTCCAAGGATCTCCGGGTTAGATAAAGTCATTGACTAGGGAGATTTGCTTGGATTTTTGTTATAATGTCAATTCGAGTATGGTGGTCTCAATAAATTCCCAAGTATGTTGTTGGGTCGTTCTTATTATGGTTATTGTGCATTTAGTCTCTTGAACAAGGAAAACAAATATTGCAGCTATTGGATAATTTTTCAGTTTTTTATGTTGCTCTATTTGTTCCAATAATGGACTCTTATCTTTTTTATTATTGTTAGGGATAATGGTTTTTGTACCTGCATTGACATTCTTCCACTAAAGCCGCTCTCCATTACGACCACTGCCACCAGAGACACTATGATTGGACTTAGAATTGAGTGCCTACGATTGGTACTGGTGCAAAAGTGAGATCTATTGTTGGTGAGGATTATAACAACCATTCGGATTTGTATTTAGGGATTTTCGTTAATTTGTCGGATTTGTATTTTCATTACATTTTCTGCTGTTTGTGGATATCCTGTGAGCAAAGGGTGATGGAACAATATGAAAACAGTTGTTACTTCGTGAAGATGAGGGTCAGTTTGACTCCTAATTATAATTGGTAAATATTACATTATGGATCCAATTTTGTCGTGAGACACATTTACAGTTGTGATGGTTGTTTTATTGTAATGGTAAAGCCTTTTGTCTATTTATTCTTACTTTCGAACTATTAATGTTGAGCATTGCTTAATCTAATGGGTTGTAATGTTTATTTCTACTGTAGCTTAAAGCCATAAGTTAATTAGGTCTTAGTGTCTCTTTCAAGCCTGATTTTTCATGTATAGCCTCATTTGGTTTGTTGAGCTTATTAAATCAATTGGTTTTAGATTTTGATTGGGACAGTTCTATTTGGTTCAATATTTACCAAACATGATTTTTAGTTTATGTTCGCCCAATACATGCTCTTCAGGATGTTTGAACACATCAAGTTTTGTAGCTTACCGCAAAGCTTATCCGTACAAATTTTAATGAAGAAATAGACTTTGCCCTAAAAGTAGTTAATGAAAGCTAGAAATAAAAGATAGTTGGCCTCTAATTCTTTATTTTTTATCATTTGTCGAATGACAGATGGAAAATTGTTGTATATGCTCAGTCCAGTTTTAATCATTGAGCTTTGCTCTTATTAATCTATATTTGAAAATTCATATGCGTTCCATGCATAGTACAGGTGATATATTAGTATATTCTTTTCTTATAGAATAATAATAATGGCAAAAATTTCAAATACCTTAAAAAATTGTCGTTAAAGCACCTTCTATCTCATACTGGAGTATGGAAGCATAGAAAGTGGATTTCAAATGCAACATGAAATAGAGGTGTCTTTACAGGATCGATAATGACTGATTTAGTGATCTGAATAAATTATAAAATGAAAATCTAAATAGGATGTAAATAGTTTTCGATTAAAAAAAAAATAGAGTTTAGATTACACTCAGGCCCTCCTCTACTATCTTTCTCCTCCCCTATCTTCCTCTTTCTTTCGTTCCTTTTTTTTTTTTTTTTTGGTAACCACAGCCATTTTTATAGCCAACCCCTTAAATTCAAGAAAATGGAATATATTTCATTGGAAAACATTGACTTGAGTTCTAATTTTTTTAACTAAATATCAATGGCAACTTTCCTAATTCTGAAAATAAAGAAAATATAAAATAATCAACAAAAAACAAAATTGGTTGACTACATTTAATATCCCAGTGTGCCACTTTACTGTTACGATATATATACATTGCTAAATTTCATTTTTAAAACTGACTGCTAAAACTAAGTTGAACACCAATACACCTCCCAAATTTCAGTTTTTTAATTATATATTTACCGCATTATATCCAATCTTTCTTATCTTTTATTATTTCAAATCATATAATATAATTTTTGGATAATCCATGTGTTAAATCCTACACTTTAACATTTAACTAGATTTTCATATGTGCGTTACACGGGAAGAATACATATCAAATTATTTAAAAAATAAATAATATAAAATTTTATAATTTTTTTTTTGTATGGTGAAATTTTATAAGGCTACAGTACCTAATAAGAAATAATTAATTTTTAACATTAATCAAACAATAATATAATTTTTCTTGTCATCTTAAGATAACTATAATTTACAATAAAATTTAATCCGATTGTTATCGTTAATGTAAATAAATATCATTTTATTTTTTTGCACTAATTTGGATACATAACATTGTACGAAATAATTGATAATTGGGCGGTGTCGTGTACTCTGAATATATTTCTTATTGGAAACCAATAAAGTCAAATAACATAAAGATTATATATAAATTAATAATATATATAAACAGTCATATATAAAGTAGTCATAATTATTAATATTTATTTATACAGAGAAAATTAAGAAAAAAATACAATCATAATTTTCAATTAACTTAAACTAATGATATATATATATTTTTAATTTCTATTAATTATAAATTACAAATTTAAAAATATATTAGACAATTGGATAATTAAATTTATTTGTAATTTAAACAATTATATAATAATAATTATCCATTAGTTATTAAATTTAATAGCGAATCTTATTTCAAAATAGATAATGGATAACGCAAAAATGAATAAAAACTTTAAAAAAATTAAAAAATTCAAAATACCACACAGATTACTGTAATATGAAATAAAATGTCTAAAAAGACCCTACTAACAGAGTTTCTGGCTGGGAAAACTCCTTTCATTTAATTAATATATGGATATTGACATTTAAATCATAAAACATTTAAACGTAACACATTAGTTAACAAAAAGCAACTTGATATTTATGATACTTTTAATGTGCCAATTTATCATATGTATGCATGTTAAATGCTCCTTTTAAAACATGCTAATTCTAACTAAGTGGAACACAAATTGTATCAGGATATTTTCATTAATTTCCAAAAAATTTATTTAATTTATAAAGTCTCTTTTCCAAAACCTCATGGAGGTTTTGTAACAAACTTTGCGCAGCGCGTATGGATGCACATCACATGTATTTAAAATATGTGTAGCGTACATGAAATTCACATGACATAAATCTATATACGCCACACGTGGTGTGAAGTTTTGTTATAAAACATTTAAGAACTTTTGATAACCTATTTTCATATTTAATTTCTCAAGATCGAAAATATAAACAATTTTCATTGGTGAAGGAATTCTAAATTTTGAAAAAGAAATAACCATAAGTTTTTCTAAAACATAAATAATAATAATAATAATAATGTTTTGGAAACCAAACAAATAAAAGGCAATAAATTAATTAAAAAATGCAACTTGATTTATAATACATTTAATGTATCGTGATTATGACATTACATGATTATTATTGTGATATACATAAATATGCCAATTTATTTTATATATGCATAATTACATGTATTTTTAGAACTGGTTGACTACAATAAACAAAGTTCAAAACAAATTATGGCGGGGACTAATTAAAAAGGGATAGTTTTTGTTTAGTTTCCAAAATAAGAAAAAATACAAAGATAAAAAATCCAAGTGGATTTTCATTAGTTTTCAATAAAAAATTTTCTTATTTAAAAAGGAAATAACTGTAAATTTTATTATATTAAAACATAAATGATAATAATATACACTTAGAAAAATGTAAGTAATATACACTCTTAAAAAAAGAAACATAAATAATACTAATATATTTTATTTAAAGACCAAAAAAAAAAAAAAAATTAAGGCTGCAAAAGTAGGCGCGTTAGATTATTCAATCCAAGGCAACAAAACGTTGCTTTGAAATGTGGCTCTTCTAGGGAATTTATCCAAGTTCGTCTTATCAATGCAATTATTTATTGTATCTTTCCTTATTTGGTTAAAAAAATAATAATAAGATTTGTCAAGGATAAACTTACAAAAGTTTTTAATTAGTAGAGAAATCTTTAACACGACAAATTTTTTCAATTCGCAATATGCACGCTCTGTTGTGTTTAACAAAAATATTTACAAATAAAACCGGTCAATCATTATTCAAAACTTTATGAGCCAAAATAATCCAGAACATTAAAGACTAAATTGTATGACAAAATCTTTAGGGTTGAAATTCAAAATGTGAAACTATATGAAATAAATCCCAAGATTCAAAATGTAAAGACTTAGATTTAATATAGAATCTCAAAGGACTAAAATCAGAAACTTGGAATGACATTATGGCCTAATCATAAATCCTAAAACCTCGAGCATCAATTATGCAATTAAGTCTTTAGTTTTAAATTTGCAACTCAAGTCCCCTAGCCTATCTAATCTCCAGATGCAAGTCGTCCTCAAGAAATCCAAATTTATCTCCAAAAGTCAACCTCAAACCTCATGTTTCAAGCCAGATATCAGCTAAAGGACATCCGGCGTCGTAGAAAATTGACGATAATCAAACCATGACTTACAATTTGCAAATCAATGTCATCACGTTTTCAGTACCGACTCGCAATTGCGTTTTCTCAACAATCTCATCCCATTCAAAACACCAATACATATATATTATGTCAGATCTATAAATTTAGTCTGAAAAATTTTGTTGACGTCTAACCTACCAATTAAATTTACAAATATATTCATTATTCAAATATGAAATGACAAGATAGAACCAAATCAATTGATGTAGGAAATTAATTTAGGAAGTTAATTTGACATAAACTTTTATCAAATTAATTTAAGAAATTAATAATCCATATGCATTAATTATTGAAATTCGCTTGAATTTCCCGTAGGCTAGGGTCCCATTTGCATTATTAAAACCTTGAATTAGGGTCCCATTTGCATTATTAAAATCTTGAGTGACTCAACAAATCTCTATAAAACATTCGGATAGATATACTAACAATCACATCTCCATGTGAGTCTTAGATTACATGTGTGTGTGTGTGTGTGTTTGTATACCCTAGATTATATATGTGTGTGTGTGTGTGTGTATAAAACCTAGATGTAACTCAAACACCACAATCCTCTCTTATCACGCCCCCAGATTTATTACTTTATTTTCTTATATTATCGGCATTTAACAATAGTGGAAGCACTTAAGAAATAAATGTTGATTAAAATTTGAAGGCGAGACTTTACAAATACAAGTCAAATATTATTATATTCAATATTATTTTACAATAATTATTGCGGCCACTCACAATGAAACATCTGCTACGCATCAAAATATCGATCACATACATAGATCTTCTCCATATTTGTGACGGTCCGGCCACAAAACTTTTAATTCAATACCTACAAGGTTGTAAAAAGGGAAGAAAGCGGTGAATACAACGTACTCAGCGAATAACCAAATATTTTAATTCACCTTTCATGAAAGAAAACTCATTTTCGAGAAAAACATGTATTTCACAAAGCATTTAGATGTACAAAGCCATTGAAATGTACAAATGAGTCATATCACTAGTTAAACTACTACTCGTGGTGCGCACATGATTGACCAAGACTACACCGTAAGGCAACAAAGATTCAAATTAGTCAAGACCACACAACAATGCCAGAAAGATTATCACATAGCCAAAATGACCAAGACAATATAGTAAGGTCATGTTCTACAAAGTAATTCAAAACATGTAGAGCATTAACTAACAATACAAATGCAATACACTAATCTTTCTTTCCATAATAGTATATCAAAAATTCATGTATATCGTATGAAAATATTATAAACAAAAGAAAGGGAATCAAAGTACCGGTTACTCACCTCTTGATTCTTCAAAGATGGCTCGAATAATTAACTTTTACAAAAGTGCCTTTAAAATCTTGTTATCTTCCAATCAAAGTTATTTTTCAAGTTAGAATCTATCTATATATGGCAAAGGGCTTTTTTCAAATGTCAAATAAGCATTTTCGTGGGTTTTAATAGTAGTTTTTCTTGCCACGATGGGGTTAGACGAATTTTAACTTATTTTGAAATGAAGGGAGTGTTTAAAGAAGATTTTCAATGGAATTCTCTTGTCATCCATTTTTATAGTGGTTAGGAAATAATTCTATTGAAATAGCAATTGGAATCCACCATTTGTAAGGGTAACAAGTGTCACTAATACTTGGCAAAACTAGCACTACCCTTATTTGCAAAAATAGCACATGCTTTAACACTTAGCAAAGGTAACAAATTTACTATTTATAATATAAAAGTGACAAATGTCTTATACATATGGCAAAAGTAGTTTTTCATTATCTATAAAACTAGCATATGCCTTGAAATTTGGGAAATCTATCATATCCAAACATTGGTCATTAGTCATATCTTAAATTTAGACATTTAGTTGAATAATAACCTTTTAATTTCGAAATACAAATAATGACAAATTCACGTATTCATTCCATTTGTAAACAAAATAATAATAGTGTCACTAAATTTATTGTTAAATTTTTTGCGGGATGTTACATCTCCACCCGCCTCCGCCAACGTCGTGGCACCGCACCACTACCATTAGCAGTACATTTAACCTCACCACAAACGTACTGTGCATTTCCTTTTTCTTTCTATCTTTTCTTATCTTTAGCTATTCTTGGATGGGGGTGGGAGGGGAGTGAATCTTGGAACTTTAGTAGTTCAGCAATTGAAACATCAACAGCAATATAGGAATAGTGTTTGGGAAAGGAGGAAGCCTGGATACCTACAAATGTTTCAAAATGTTAGCAAAAATGGCAGGCCGTTCCTGCACTGTTATTATTTTTCCTTTTTTTATTTTTTATTTTATTTTATATTTTTTCTGAAATTTCATAGCCGATTCAAATCCCTTCATTCCCGATTCAAAGTTTCGAACCTGCTCCGTCATTCGCATATAGTGTTATTGCATCTTTGTTTTTTGTCATCATAAGAGCTTTACCCTTTTTCTGAGACTTACTACCATTATTATATAAATTTTTTTGTTGCTAAGTAATTTTGTGATTGTTATCATGGTTACTAGGTTGTTACCACGAAGATTTGTTTTCTTGTTAGAACTGAATTTTTTTTTTCTTTTTCCTTTCTTATTATCATTTTGTTACTTTTTTTACCATGCTATTTTGTTATCATTTTGTGGTAACATTGTATCGGTAGTAACATGATGTTGTTACTTTCTTTTTACTTTGTTACCATAGTATTTTCCCATGATTTTCACACTGGAAAAGTATTGTTAAATTAAAATTTCCTTGATTTTTGGTAACATAATTTTTTAAATGTTATTTTTTCTTTTTCTTTTTTTTCTTACTGAGTCGTGGCGGCGGCCGCCGTCGTAAAAGTTGCTAGTGCTCGTAGTTTGTTGATGGGTGTTGAAAGCAGTGGCGGCGGCAATGGTGAGAAGCGTGATGACTAATTATAATAATTGTTATTCATAGTAATTATTATTATTCATAATAAATTAGTACTTAATAAAGTTAAAATTAATAAAGATTTGAATTTTAATTAAAATTGGATTAGGGTAGTTTTGAAATAAAAAATGGTATTTTCAAAATTACTTTCAATTTAGGGGTATTTTTACAAGATATGTCAAAAAAAGACTTTTTTTTTTTTTTCAACGAACTCTTTTATATATTTTATTTGATACGTCTCTAAGAATTTATTTCCTTGAGTGACTAAAAAAAATAAAATCTTAATTAAATTCGACTCACAATTCAGAGACATCAAATGTTTCATAGTGAAAAGCTGTCCACGAACGAGCAGCCTTGAGTGACTCAATAAGCTGACATCAGTAATGTACTCTCTATTTTCACTATAACAATGGAAGACACTTATTAACATTTAATATGAATTTAATATTTTAGTTAAGAGGCCCGTCTCATCTCAATCATGTATAGTAATAACATTTAATATGCAATTAACTATGCATAATAATTAATAAGCGTGGATCATTATAGATTACATCTGCCCAACTATGCATAATAATTAATAAGCGCGGATCATTATGGATTACGTCTACCCAATCTTCTTGAGCCATTAAGAAGACTAGATGGTTAATTTATGAGAGACACTAGTATAACACCCGTGCGTTGCACGGGTAGAGTACGTTTAAAAGAAAGTAACATCCGAATGTAAAGAGTGAGGCAAGCAAATATTTCACGAAAAAATTATAAAAGTATTGTTAGAAAAGGTTGTAATATTTGTATCAAATATAGAATACAAACCAAGCTGTGTAAAAATTTGGGATGAAGTTGGATATAATTTTTTATTGATGTCACTAAGAATATAATCAAAATATATTTAGCATGGTAAACCGTAATTCTAAATGAGAAAACACAACTAATGATGTGTACACTCCTCCATAGAAGTAAGATGAATGGCATACTTAAAATATATAATTTCATTTAAAAAACAATCAGGGAATACTATACTATTCTCCTACAGTTGTTCATTGTCATCGCACTGACACTTGTTCATTGTCATTCTCCTACACTGATTCAAAAGGAAAAATGATTTGCAAATTCCAGGAAAAATATGAATAAGTGCGTTCTATGTAATGATATAAAAAAAATGACCTAACCAAGATTATTGAACACTTCCCTGTAAACCACGTTAATAGTAGAATTGTTGCGCCGTCCATCTTTATCACATATCAAGATCTTTAAACCTGCACGATTCATAACCAGGGACACATCAACATAGAACTGTCCATGTGTAAACACCAGTTTCTTTAGAATAAGACCAACAATTGAGAGAGACTGGCCTTGACTTTTGTTGATAGTCTTGGCATAAGATATCATCAACGGAAACTGTCACGCTTCGAAATTAAATGGCAAAGTTGGGTCAGAAGGAGTTAAACTCATGCGAGGTATGGAGTGTTTGTCCCCAGCAAATGCCCCTGACAATATCTTAGCTTCAACAACGTGTGATCCAAGTCTTGTTATCAAAAGTAGTGTACCATTACACAACCCAAATGATGGATCCAGATTCCATAACAGCATCACGGGAACACCCACCTTTAACCTCATATCATGAGCAGGTAACCCAAAACATCTAATGTTATTAAGAAACTCCATCGTATAAAGCTCTTGGAAGTGGTCACTGCCAGATTTAGAAGCACATATTGAATTAGAACTCAAGTACAACCGCACCTCTGAAGTGTTCTGATTAACCATATAGTCATTGACCAAATCAACCACATCCAAGGTCGGAGCAAGAATTGCCCTTCCTTGCAAGTACTCTGGATCACTTCCATTAACCAAAAAATCAGGATATGTGGCGTTCACCAATGATTCGATTGGATCACCTGAGCCATGAACCAGAAGATCATCGGGTATTTCGATTGTCGCATGACCATCAATTGTGTCACCAATTGTACCATCACCAATGCTTGAGATCCATTAAGAGAAAGCCTGCAACTCATCTATGTTTGGAACTACATCCGGAGTTTGAAGCCTCATGTTTTTCGTTAATCTCAATACTTTACAATTGTGCCACAACTCTGATGAATTTTTAGTTGCTTGTACAATTTCTTGCATGCTACCCTTGGGTATAACGGGTAATATTTGGTGGAAATCTCCCCCAAAGACAATTGTCTTTCCACCAAAAGGTTGCTGCCGACTCAATGGATTCTTTATCCGCAGAATATCCTGCAATGTTCTATCGAGTGCTTCGAAACAGTACCTATGCATCATTGGAGCCTCATCCCAAATTATAAGTTTTGCCTTCTCTATCAA
Organism: Nyctanthes arbor-tristis; assembly: GCA_963692815.1. Taxonomy (NCBI): domain Eukaryota; kingdom Viridiplantae; phylum Streptophyta; class Magnoliopsida; order Lamiales; family Oleaceae; genus Nyctanthes; species Nyctanthes arbor-tristis. Next base: position 4,794 of record CAVNYN010272573.1, on the reverse strand, counting down.
CTTCGACAATGGAGTACCAGGCTTAATACTGCAAGTAGATTCTTTAGTTGGATTTAAAGGGATCACAAACCTTGAGTGTGCTGTTCTTCATCTAGGAAGAAGCAAAGAAGCAATTCCTCTCAATGCGACGTTGAGAACAATTTCACCCTTTGACCTCAAGGCGGCTGATAATGTCTTCCATACATATGTCTTGCTAGTGCCACCATATCCATAGAGAAAGAAGACACCTCCCTGATCGGAGTCGACAACATCCATGACAGTTCTATAAGCATTTAACTGTTCATCTGTTAAATTGCTTACCAATTGACGGTACTCCTCAGCAAGGGCTGTACAATCATAACACAATTCATCATGTATTAAACTGTTGTCAACACATTCAAAGTAGCCAGATTCAGGAAATGGCATTGGAGGATAATCCTGCAGACTTTTTCCTCTTTTACGAAGCAATTTTTCAATTTCAACCAAAGCATAGTTTTGTATATCATTTGCACTCAAATGAATATCTGCAATTATAAGAAAATAATCAGTTCATTCAAATATCAAGGAAATAATATGCATTTCCAAATTAATAGAAACGAAAAACACAAATTAAATTATCATGCACTGACTAATAAACCAATACCATTGTCACACAAGGTAGTTCGCTGATTGTGGAGAACGTCGTCCCACAGGTATTCCCAACATTTCTCCCAAACAAATTCAGGTCTCGACATACAGTCAGATAACAATAACATTGCGAACAAATGTTGTAACGAATGGGCAGACCCCCACTGGCTTGCTTCTACTATAGCATCCACATAATCTTTGTCATCCTCAAGTAGACCCCGAGCATAGCAAGCATTACAAAATGTATCATAAACAACGCCTTCAGATGCTCTTCCGATCATCATAGCTGGTAGGGCCACGAACAACTTCGAGAAGTGTTTTTAAATAATATTTTTCACCTGTCCCAGGGTGAAGAAAAAATACCCTTCCAACTGAGGCACCTTGTTTTCGAGGCGTCCACTCTATAGTCTTTTGTTGCCAAACAAACTTAGAAGGGAATTCAGCATATGTAAGCTCTTTTGCTTCTGGGAATTTGGCATTAGCTTTCATCCAAGCTGTAAACTTGCTCTCATGCACCAAAGGACGGTCTACTACCAACTGAATCGACCCACATTCATCATATAATACATTCTATTCATCAGGAAGGTGAAAGCTCAGCCGTTCAACAGGTGGATCTTTGTACTGAATCTCAAAACCAAATATTCTCCAAACCGCTTCACACGATGAGATATAACGACAGTCATAATACATATTTATTTCATCTCTATCCTTACCCGCATTTCCATTTTCCGAGTTATCAATTTTGCAAAAAGTTGTCGTAATGCGGTCGTGAACCTTATTCATGTATTTGAAAAGATATCTGATTGCCCTTGACTGGTTACACCATTCAACATTGATATGAGTGCTATATCTTAATAACAGTGCATGATTATGAGGCACTACATACCGATTGTTGAGTTCAACTCCGTTCTTATTAACTGTCCTTCTATTGTTCCGCCGACGATAAACTGGCTAGCCATCTTCATCTACAGTGTATGCTCTGTAAATTAATTAATTAGATTAATTAGTTGACCCATATAGTTGTAGGCCTCTAGAAGTCCAGCAAGACCAGGGCTTTACATCCTACAACTATAAAAAGATGTCTTGTGCTTAGGGTTATATAGAAAGACAATTAGGGAAAATTCGTATGATGAATTTTACGCGATGTGATAGTGGATATTCTGTCAATTTCTTACTAGCACATGAAATTAACATAACCCTAAACATACTCTCATAAATCCACTTCGAAGTTGTTTGTTGTACCAACCAAAAATTCCTCAACTATTAATACAGTACCACCGCCGGAAATAACCTGAGTGCCACATTCGAAAATGAACAGGAGAAGAAGGCTTTGCGCTGGGTTAGGTATGGTCGAATAGAGTTGGAGGGGACAACTACACAAAAAATGGGTTATTATGAGACCAAACTAAGCCTATGTTGTGTATACGTTTAGAAATTTACCTATAAAGTTGACCTAAGGCTCCGGTCCAGCAGAAATATTAGATGTAGTGACGAAAGACCCAAGGCTTAAGCGGGTAGGCGACAGAATTGTTTGGGTGGGGGTGTTTTTCTGAAATGGGGCTGTGGGTGGAGGAGGGTGGGGGTTTTTTGAGGGGGTAATCCCTCTGTTGTCGGCGATTAGTGTCCGGTCTGCAAGGGTACCCTCACAAGGCTATCAACGTAATTTTGGGTCAGGGAAGTCGCGTTCTGCCTGAAAAGAGGGATATGTTATGTATCTGCAAATTTAAATTTTGGGGGGGTGGCGCCCACTTACTTTTGGAAAGAGGGGATTTAGCTTGGTTGCGGTGGCGCGAGTCCCTTATGTCCACCTAGGTAAGCACCTAGGCAATGGGTCTCCCAAACAAAAACTTAATATGTTGTAGAAAAATTGGAAGAATATGATTATTTTAATTGAAGATGAATCAAATGAGGTATAGGGGAAAAAGGAGAGAAAAGTGAAAAAGAAGAGAGTGATAGATAGAAATTCAAAAATAATAATGATAAAATAGTAGTGGAGAAGGTGAAGATAAAAATGTCTTTTTAGACCTTGCACGTGACACGAGGAAGGAAAAATGGTGTAAATAGATAAAAATAATTAAAAGAAAAATAAAATTAAAGGAAAAAAAAGAAACATATGTGACCGATTTACCGATTGTTCTGTAAAGGTTTATGTAAAGGAGATCTGGCAATGTGTGGTGGAAATATAAAGAAAAATTATTGGAAAATGTGAATTTTTTTGGGGAAAATATTGGTTGATATTGATTTGATAAATTTTTTATTTTTCATAAATCTCTAGAGAACAATATCTTATTTTTATTGTCTATACCTCTCTCTTGAAAAACCACTGCTAAAAACTATGGACATTGGAAATGCTAATATATAACAAGGTCATGTTACAAAATTTTGAACTTAAATGTCATGTCAAATGTAGGCATTACAACCCCGCTTCCAGTTAACTTGTAAAAAATAATCTTCATTGGTAAAAGAAGGGACAATTAGCTTTCTTTTTTAATTTCACCTCTCAGAAATCAACTTTCCTCACAAATCATCTCCATCTCTTGTTCTTTCATGATCAACTACCCCTATTTTTAGCCATTGATTTTGACACACATTTCTCTGCCTCTTATCTAAGGTGTAAAGTTATAAAAGATTAGTCCCTCCATTTCATAAAAATAGTTCGATAATTATTTTCACATAAATTAATAAACAATGGTTAAACATTAAAATTTTCTGATATTTTCCCATATATCTCATTATTTATTTGAAAACACTTCCAATGCATATGTGGTTGACGTAGAGTAATAACAAGATATATTAATTATTTGTATGTATGAAAATGAAAAGGTTTAATTTTACAAAAGGTCCCCAACCTTTGCAAAAATTAACAATTTCATCCTCAAACTTTTTTTCAGGTCCTAACCTTTCAAAAATACGCACAAACATCGTTTTCTCTTTTTAAATTTACCAATAATTTAAACCTTCAATTTTTTTGCAAGAAAAATTCATACATTTTTAATTGTTCTAATTTTTTTGACTTGAGTGTCAATGATATCTCAATTATCATTGCTTTTAGATTTAAATTTTGGAGAGTTCATTATCTAAAGTAATTATTATACTAGTAGTGGTGGTGGTATTGTTAGGTGAGTGAATGGAAAAAATAGTATATTGATCAATATATATGTATAGCTTGCGTGAAATGGATGGACTAGAAAACGATATACAGATGAATACATATAAGTGTGTAAAAGAGAAAACAACATAAACATTAAAGTAAATAATTAAAATTTTGCTCTTATTTGTTAAATTTAAGTAAAGGGTAAAATTATCTTTATAGAAAAAGAACAACGAAAATTGACAACAATAGTATGTATGGACCTTTTGTGCTTATTTTTAGAAGGTTGGGAACCTACATGCTTTAAAAAAAGTTAGGGACGAAATTGTTACTTTTTGCAAAAATTGAGGACCTTTCATGAAATTTACCCAAATGAAAAACAAAGACTAGAGATGATATAAGCGAGGGTAAATCTCACATATCGTCTCTAACCTTTGTATTTAGAATCACCTAAGTCCTTAACTTTTTTTTAGTGCTGTTAGTCCTCAACCTTTCATAAATGCGCACAAAAGGTCTCTCCTAATAGAATGTGTCTAAATTCTAGTTAAGTGGTAGATGAAATTACCTTTATACCCATACCTTTTAAATATAAAAAAGAATTTAAAAATTAAAAAAATAAAAAAAAAAAAAGAAAAACTCCACCCCACCCACTCAAGTTGCCGGAATGCCGGTCACTTGGCCGCTGGAATGTTGCCATTTCCAGCAGCTGAAAGGGAAAGCGTCTCCCCCTTTTGATCTGTTAGAAATGGTAGAAAATAGGGGGAGACTCCCTCCATTCAGTGCTATATTCGGCAGCTTTAGACTCTCCTTATTTTTTTGCCATTTCTGGCAAAAAAAATGGAGGGAGACTCCCTCTATTTTTCTGTCCTTCCCCATGTTTCTGCCGAGCAGAAAATGGAGGAGAGCTCCCCTCCATATTTGCAGCATTTTTGGCAGAAACATGGAGGAGCTAGGAATTGCAACGGGACGTGTATTACCCAATACCCGCGAGTATCCGCCCTGTTAAGTATCGGGGTGGGTATAGGGAGAAAAATTTCGCCTTGAAGTCTTATTGGGGCGGGGACAGGTTGTGGCATCCCCCCCCCCCCCCCCCCCCC
>CAVNYN010272572.1:0-30878 GCA_963692815.1 Nyctanthes arbor-tristis | reverse complement strand
TTGCCCAACTTGCACACTACCACTGTCAATCTCTTCTATCAAGGTGAAAGTTTCTGTATTTTCATCAGCTGGAGGTAAGTTCAACCCATCATATATTTCAGCTACAAGATCCTCTGTAGTTGGTAGCATTGGTATCATTTGGCCAATATGGTAGTTGGGAGCAGCACACAATCTTCTGTTTGTGGGCATTATTACATGCAGCGCGCTGAACCTTTCACTGTTGTCTACAACATTGTGGTCAGGCTGGTCCCCTGTTGATTGAGTGTACTTCACATACAGAGGGTAGTGTGTAAATCACTTCTCCAATTGTTTTGCTGCAATATAAAACTCGAGAGAAGAATCACCATTGATTTGCAACAGGGGTCCAGAAGCTTCAAGCCTATATTTCACTTCAAAACTGTGGTCGGTTGATGGGATGTTCAACGTGTTGCTGATACGTTCAATCAGGTCACAATAAAAACAGTTAGGGGGGATCAAGATTCCAACAGCATTGTGATCAATGTAGTTTCTTGTTGTGTCCCGTGAGCCACCATAGTAAATCATCACGCCGAGCATCCTGCAACTGTTTGAGTCTTTCTAGTCCTGCTGTAATCAAAATCCGGAACAATTACACATGTTTACCACTGTTAACATCTTATCTCATGATTTCATTATTTAATTTATCAATGCTTGTAAGGTGGCTATCAAATTGACGTCCACAGTATGTTTCTGCTACCATTTGTTTTTTTGAAGCTAGGGTATAGAATAATGTATTTCCATTTGTAGAAAAATGTTTCTACTTCATTTGTATATTTTGGCCTAGAATTCAGAGACTGTTTATTGTATATGTTCCATATGCTTCATTTCAGATGTTCACAATGCTTATGAAACATGAAATGCCATAATGATTATCAAAAATGGTGGCAGGTTCATATTGTCACATTCTGGGAGGTTGAAGGATCTACAGGCTGTGCAGGGTGGGTTTCCACGTTTTGTCCTTAGTAGAATTGAAATGGAATATGGAATTAATCTAATAACACATGAAACATTGAGTTCTCCAACAAAAATGGAATCTAATTAATAATGGCATACCTGGAATGTTGAATGAGTACTAGGTATTTTCGCAGGGGGGACTCCAAGGTGTTTGTTTATCAAAATTTTCAATTCTAATGTAGTTAATATCCTTATATATATATACACACACACACACACTTGAATTGTTAGAGGATATTCAAAATTTGTTGGATGATGTTTTATGATCATAACCAACGTGATTCAAATTCTTTCTTTTGGTTGATGTTTAGTGATCATAGCCAACTTGATTCTGTGTATCTGAATTATCTAAATTATTGATGGCTTAATTAATAATTGTAATTTTTTATTTTTAATTTTGGAGGTCTAATTTTATTCCATAAATATGCTGCCTATTTATGATAATGAAAAGTGTATTTGTGCTATTTTTTCATTTTGTGGTGTATTGTTGAGTGTGTAGCCAATTTTTGACCCTTTTACCTAAAGTCCCCTTAAAACAAACAAGAATTTGGGCTTTGAAAACAGTAAGTCTTGGACTTAAGAATTTTGGACAGGACTAGGGAAAATTCTTAGATGATGGAAATAATAATTAATTGAACTCGAATTTACTATTTGAAAACAAAAATCAATTAATTATAAGCGTAAATCTTTCTTTAAAATGAAGTTTGATGAACGACGCGAATTCTTTAAAACTTCATCGTGACCAACATTAAAAATTATGGATTAGGCTGGTAGCAACGTGCTTAAATTCTTCTCAAATAATAATTTCAAAATATGAAAATTCCTATCTCTACAACCCCAAGGGTCTAATACGGAGGTGGGCTCGAGCCCCCTGAAAAGCACCCAAGCCTAGAAGTCCGTCAGGGAGCTGCCAAGCCCAAAGTACTGTAGTTACTAAGATCCTAAGGCTCTCAGGACCTGCGAAGCTCACGTTAGAACGGTTGCTCCTCATGACAGTTGAAAATCGGCTGTCGACAGTTTTTAGTTAAAGTTAGTTATAGGACACTGTACGAGGTTGTTAGAACTGAAGTCTTGAGTCTGTGTTTTGTAATAATCTAGCATAGGAGCAAAAACCTATGTTTGGTCTACTCCCCCTCCTGTGAAGGGCCTGAAAGGCCCATTAAGCACCTATAAATACGAGAGGAGGATGCCCAAGAAGGGGATCCTCTCTGAACTTTTAAGAGGGAAAAACTACTTCTAGAGTGAGAATAATAAAGATTTTGAAGCTGACTCTCTACTACTTGAGGGTCAGATCTCTAGCTTCCACAGGGGCTGACACTCAGCTGCGTTTTACACTTTGCTCTCACCATTGATTCCTCACATTGTCCAAGTCCCCATTTGTATTGCTGACTCAGAAGTTCATGAAACCTGACATCAACAGATATATTAATGGGGAGGAAGAAGACGACGACTTACAGTGTCGAACAAGAGAAATTAGCAAAATGAACATTCAAATAAGGCTAGTAGTGTAATTATAATAAGGGTTAAAAAATCATTTAAAATGTGTGTAAGAAGTAAATTTTGTGGTGGTAATATAATTACCCTAAGTACGAAATAGGATAAAATTAGCTAAAATGACTAAAATAGGCACAGATGACGTCATGCTAATGTGGGTTAAAAAGAGGCTGGAAATAGAAGGCTTCACTACTATTAATTTAAGATATAATAATAATAATAATAATAATAATAATAATAATAATAATAATAATAATAATAACAACAACAACTAGCCTCTCACCCATGCGTTGCACGAGAATATTAGATTTAAAAAATTTCAATAATAAAGAATAAACCTAAAAAATTCAATAATGATAAATAATAAAGTATTGAACAGATACTCAATATCAGATTTGCATAACAAAATAAGTAAATATACTTTTTTTGATTTAGTAATTAACACATTAAATTAATGTTTTATTAATAATTTATTAATAGCTAACTGCTTATGTACTCAGTTAATGTTTTATTATATTTTACTTTTCAGCCCGTTTCAACCCGACTTTTTTTTTAAAATTCATACAGAAAAAGTTAAAAAAGTTTATATTAGCCCTATTAAATTTGTAATTTTTTATGTTACAGTCGGTGTAAATTAAATTCCTCAATTCACTACTATTTCCCCACATACCCTTTTAACCGAGTGATACTTTTTTTTTTTATTTTGTGTAGGTACCCATAATACCACGCTACAATTTTTGCCTAGTAAATAAAAAATATAATCTTTACAAAACTAGCGTGATTTTATAATAACAATTGTAGGAAAATTTTCAAAAAACCCCCCCGATAGGTTTTGTAACAAAACTTTTCATCCTATGGGCGTGTATAGATGCACGCCATGTGTATTTTGTGAATGCTATATGTATTTAAAATACACATAACTTGTATCTATATACGCTATATGAGATGAGAAGTTTTCTTACAAAACCACCCGAAGGATTTAGAAAGGTAGTCAACAATTATAATGATGAATAAAATATCAATATGACGAAATTTGTCGTCTGAACTCGGCCTATTAATAGTTTTGTCTGAAATTAATTACTGGCTTTTGTCCTATATACTTGAACAAATTTCTCTTTTTTTTGACTACCTACAAATAGGAATATATCAAAATAAATAAGTTTGTACAATTAATAATTAGAAAAGTTTTGTAAGGTAATAATAAGTTTTAATTTAATGTTAAATTATTGGTTTTCGTGATTTTTGTCTTGGGTTTGGGTAATTATATATGTGGAAACCAAGGAAAGATATGACGAATGTTTTTGTAAATAAACATACTTAATTATAGGAAAATTCTCAACAACTTCTCAAAAGTTTTCTTAAAAAACTTTATACCCATGTGGCACGTATTGATACAGCCACATGTGTAGAAAGTTTTTTAATAAAATTTTTAAGAAATTCTTGAAAGGGACTCCTTACTTATATATTCATTTAATGTTTTATCACAAGAGTCCTTTTCCAAAACCTTTTGAAAGTTTTGTAACAAAACCTTTCATCTCGTGTAGTATGTATAAATGCACACCACGTGTATTTAAAATACACACGGGCATCCATGCATTATGTGTATTTAAAAAATACACATAGCATTTCTAAAATACATATGGCATGTGTAGAGTGGGAAGTTTTGTGACAAAACCTCTGTGAGGTTTTTGAAAATTTTCTTCTATTATAATTTAACTTGTAAATCATTCTACGTGCATTTTAAATACATACACCACGTGTATTTTAAGTACACATGGCATCTATACACATGTGTATTTTAAATACACGTCGCATTCATAAAATACATATGGCGTGCATTTATACACGCTACATAGGGTGAGAAGTTTTGTTACAAAACCGACAGGAGGTTTTTGAAAATATTCCATTATTATAATTTAATTTGTAAACCATCTAACTTATTCAATATTATTAGTTAACAGTCTAATGTTATGTATTAAGCATGTACCATAATGCACGCATCCACTCGAAAGCCGTTTAGATAAAAAATTTCATACTCATGAGATCATATCCACTCCACATACCCACTCGATAATAACTCATTTTATTCTGTAAATATACCTATAATATCTTGTTGATTTTTTTGTATAACAAATAGAAATATAATTCTTTAAAAAGTTGTATTATTTTAGAATAATTATTATTCGCTCGATACCCAATCATATAAAAAATTACATCGTAGATATAAGAATATCCAAATTAGTAATATGTGTGTGTGTGTGTGTGTGTGTATATAAGATTTTGCTGTTCCCTTTTATTTATTTATTTATTTATTTATTTTTATTTATTTGTTTTTGCTAATGGGAATTCAATTTTTATATTTATGTGGATGTATTGGCATACTATCATAGAAATGACCTTTTTTGTTTTTTTTTGGTCATAATAATGAATTCGATAACATATTCATGCGCCGAATGAAATTTTGCAAAAACATTTGTATTTATTTAAACTTAAATCAATAATTTTATAGTTTGAAAGTAATTGAGAATTTTTTTGCAGCTCACAGAAGATTGGTTTCACAACAAATACAGGACATAAACCAATCTATGCAGAGATTATAATGCTATGTAAAAGGTATTATCCTAACAAAATTATAACAACAACTTTTGGAAAAGATTCGGGTGTTATTTAGAAAATACATTAAAAGATAAAAGGACTTTTTGAGTGATAATTTTATGCGAACTTTCCTATTTTAATATATAAATATTAAAAGAAAAGGACTTATTGAACGATAATTTTATGCGGGAAAAATTGTTGACCAACTTTATTATTTTAATTTTAGTTAATATACAGATAGATAAATAGATAAATAGATAATAGATAATCGATTAATTAATAACATATAGATGGATTAATAGATAGATTTGCAACTGATTACTTACAGTACTTTTTAACTTTTATGCTTCTACGATTAATAAATATAAAACAGTCAAATCTTCAGTGTTTTATCGCAACTTCTGAGTAAAGTCGATTTATTTTTTTTAAAAATTTTCTCAACTTCTAAGTTTTAACCATTTAAGATATCTAATCATTTTATTTTATTTTTTTCCCCATAAACGCATTTTTTCTTTTCATTTTACTAAAATTGTTAAATTTAATAGAATACTAACTCATGTATAACTTTCTAAATTAAATTAAATTACATTAATTCATTTGATTGATTTTTAAAAGAAAAAATTTAGACAATTTTAAAAGATAAAATTAAGATAGAGGTCTTAAGTTCAAACTACACCTGTCCTATCCCTAATTTCCTTCCCCTCCCCTGTATCTCCTTTGTATCAAAAAAAAAAAAGGGGATAAAATTAAGTTTACAACTGTCCAAATAATAAAGTTGATTAATTTTTAAAAATTTTCTCAACCTTCTATTTTCTAACAGTTGGATCCTACGGTTTGAAATTTCATCTTAAAGATCTAGCTATTCATGATTTTGCATCTATTTGATGGTTTGGTTTACTATTTCTCCAACATGAATATTATGGTTTGGTTTGAAAATAAATAATAAACTCTCTAAACTGTGCCGTGTGTGCCGTGCTCACCCCTACCTAAGACATTTGCATTCTTTGGGTTTTGACAACTATGACAATACATATAAGTGACCCGATTAAACTACAAACTCATATTTTTACAAAGGGTGTTTGCTAATACATTTGAGGACTGTGTATAAATTATATCTCTATGGTCACGTTTTCACATACATGTTTCTGTTGATACTTTTACATTCCGTTGGTATCTCCTAATATATTTGCATTCTATGGTTTTGACAACTCTTGACTTGTGTGTATTTTTTGTATAGTTTTGTTAAGTTGTCAGTTACCCACCCATAGCTATAGAAAATTATTCCACAAATTGAAAAGGAAAATGTATCCGGTCAACTATAATAAACAAACTAACTTGTTGTCTATTAAATTGCCAATTACTAATTTATATTATATTATACATGGATGTGGTTGAAGGTTAATAGTTTCTCTGTTTAAATGTGATAGATTAAATTAAAAAATTCACGCTATTCTCTGAATGACACATTAATAGAGGGGAGGCTAAGGAACATATGAGAGCAGTTGAAATTATTATTATTATTTTCATTTTTTGAGTCTATCGTTTAATAATAACTTAACCTTTATGTTTCTTTGATTGAACTTAATGGTTTGCTGGTTGAAAAGTAATTTGATACACTTTGTTAATTTTGAAATTCTAGCATTTTTTTTGGGGCATAATGATATATATATATATATATATATGTTGCTACCTTTTTACGAAAGAATATTAATTGGCCAAATTATATCTTACAATTCCTCAGTGGCTTGTTATAGAACAATAGCTTCAGCCTTTGGGCTAAGCACTGGCGATTTTATTTCTTTAAACTGCTATATAGTTTTAGCATAAATACAAGTGTGAAGTTTTTCTCTAACAAGATTCTTTTTTTTTTCTTTTTTTTTTAAATAGCTTTTCGTTTTTATTTTTATGATGTTCCTAGCTTGATAACTATTTTATCACTTTAGTTTTATTATTGGTTGCGTTTTGCGATTTCATTTCTTACTGATTTTGATATGTATAATATTATTATAATAAATAAAATTTGGCATTTAACAATTCATTCTATCTTTGATTGAAGTCATTGTTTTCCAAAATTTGCCTTTACATTCTAATTAATTTTAGGGTAATTTTCACTCTAGGACCCTAACATTTCAACTTTGCATCAATTTTCTAGCATTCTTTTTTTGGGCCTATTAAGTCCCCAATCTTTCATTTATTATCAGACTATGTCCCCAACCTTTCAGTTTTTACTGCTAACTCATATCAAAATAACTATTATACCCTTACTTCTTTATTTCCACTATAGATCCCCAACCTTTCAATTTTAATATAATTTTGTTCTCATCATTTTTTGGCACATAGAAGCCCCAACTTTTTATTTTTTATCGTATTGTATATCTATTAATACTTTTTATACCTAACATTTTAATTTTTACTGTTAATATCTATCGAAAGCATCATTATGCCATTAAATATTTAAATTGAAAATAAAGAATAATAGAAGAAGTATACCCACTCAACCTACTCCAGCACAGCTAATGACAACAGTTAGAAATAATGATAACAAAAAAGCTCAATTATAATGGTTTCAATGGATATCAAATCTGTGTTAAAGAAAGTTATCGATCTAATTATCAGCTTGACGAATCAGATTTGATTTCTTGATCTATCACAAATCACATGTCGCATAAGGACTGAGTAGATCTGCCCCCCAAAAAATTGATTTTTTATTTATAAAAGATAGACATTGACCCTAATACTTTATTTCTAATTTAATTTTTTGTCTCTCTTTGTGATTTTCACCTTAGTTTACCCCCGATTTGTTATCAACCCAATCTGATCCACTAATTGTCGATCTACAAAAAAATTAGAATTAGAGTTAAAGATCGGATTCATTTTTATAAGTTGGAAATGATTTCTTTTTGTGAATCCACCTTGATCCATAAAAACCCAATCAGGGTGATGAATTGAAAAACTAGATCCGATATGTTGCATTGATTCTTAGATCGGAAAATCTTTTTTGCGCAGATTAGGTATTAATCAAGTTTGGAATTGATTATTTTTTTTGTTATCACTACGGATTAGAACTGGTAGAGCTCTTATTTTATATTGTTCTTTATTTTTTATTTTTATTTAAGTAATTGAGAGTATAATGATAATTTTAATAGGAATTGACATTAGCAATTGAAAGGCTGAGGATGGAAGATGTTATTAGAGACATAAACAAGAATAAATGAAAGGTCAGGGGGTCCTATATGCCAAAAAAAAGATGAGGACAAAATTATAAAAATTTAAAGGTTGGGGACCTATATTGAAAATAAAGAATTAAGGATATAGTAGTCATATTGATTGGGATTAATGGTGTAAACTGAAAGGTTGGGATGAAAAATAATGTTGGGAACATAATACGATAATAAATGAAAGGCTGTGGGTCTAGTAGGCCCAGAAAAAGAGTGGGAACAAAATTGATATAAAGTTGATAGGTTGACGAATTAGAGTGAAAATTACCCTTAATTTTATAGTTAATGTGTTTAATAATTTTAAGTATTATCTGTACTCACATTGAGTGTAATTATGCTATATAATTTATCTTCTTATTCTTCTAAGAATATGTTGGTTGCCGGCTAGACATTGTTACATGCAACAACGTTACCTCTGCCATAACAGATAAATTCGTAGTTGGCACTAGTTTTATATAATTTGTATCATTAATTTCTTGTGCATTATAGAGAAACACATTTATAGCATGTTTCCCATTATTTCCACCTTTACTTTTATCGTGTGACTATATCAACTCATGTTACGAAGTATAAACAAAATTGTGGACTCAAATTGATAGATGAAAACAGAGGATTTCATGCAGTTGTGCATTGTAAATTGATTACTTATATTGTATTATTTAGTAATTCCTTTTGTAGTTTGAGTGATTTGGACTATTTGGACATATAATTTTGGTTACTTTCAATCTACTCATTTCGTTGATGCACCTTCACGATTTTGATTGAAATGTATAGATGATGACATTAGCATTTCTATTTTTTACCGGTTCATGTGTTGTCTACATGTGCATCGCACAGGTACAAACACTAGTTAATAATATTACTAACGAAGTCTAACCATCTCCGTTGGCCTATTTTCCCGCCCAAAGTTTTGTTTTCCTCCCCCCTAAAAAATCATCAATTTCCAGGTGATATATTTTCTTCTCAAATTTCCCCTTGGAATCCATCTGATGTCCTTTTCCCCGTTGTTGTCAAATGAGGCTAATGATTTCTTATATGTTTTTCAAAATGTCATTTTCCACGAGTGTCCATGATATTTTGTTATGAATTGACGAGTAAAATGCATATGATGTATATTAAAAGAATGATAATTTAGAGGTGATGTTGCTTAACACTGTAGGTGCTCCTTTTCATCTCCATCCCCCTCTAGAAATTGTACACGTTCATTGGGACAAAGTGAGCATCCATTACTTTGTCTGCATTTGTTAGAAAATTCCTTATAATCTTCTCAACTAAAATTTCATAAAAATGGATTATAGCTGGTAGCTTCAATAAATGGGTTGAATTTGATATTAAGCCAGATTATCTCAAGGGATAAATCTGGCATCAAATAAATGTAAAATAAATAATCAATATATAAGGTGCTTGGGCTCGGGGACGAATGATGGAGGACCAAGATAAATCTAAAGAGGAAAGTGTTGAGGTTTGATGATACGAACTCGAATAGTTCGTATCGAAATACAAGAATACAAACAAAATAATAGAGTATACTAGATTAATTTGAGGCAAATACTAGTTGTTCGGAAGAAACCAACAAAACTCCCAAGAACAAACACAAGTTTGCAAAATAATTCATTCACAACTTTTCATCTTTAAATAGAGATAAAATGAACACTATCCCACTAACTTACCCATTAACACATTAATAGCTAAATACATAGACATTATCCCTAACTACTTTTACTAATTCAAACTAAATAAATAACTAATATATAAATACTAAATTATTAAATTGCTAATTAAAATAGAACCGTAACATTCCTTCTCTCTTGAAAGTCACCCTTGTCCTCAAGGGTGGACATTCCGAATTCCTTTTTCTCTGAAATTTCCAATAATTAATAATCAGATATGATTGTAGGGAATACATTAACCTTATGATTTTCCTCCAAATTTGATGGCTCCAATTGGTGCAACATGTTGGATTGGCAAAGCTTCTCTCTTGTAATCCCGTTTGTGGTTTATTATCCATGGTAGCAACTAAGTGAAAAATTTTAGCAGATGGAATTATGATCTAACCATTATAACTTAAGCCCAAAACATCCAAGTCTTCCTGCAACCATAAAGCTTTGTCCTTTCCGATGGCATGGGAGGAACTGAATAAATCATGACATTCAAAGAAGTTATCTGGACTTTGTTTGGCTTTTGTTTCATCAAAATCAAAAAACTCAAGTGACTAAGCCGCATCCAAGAGTCACTTCTCTTCAAAAGAATAGTTTACATCTTTGAATGTCGAGGTTATTGGCAAGACAAAACCAGCCCTCCTTTCTTCAAATGAATAATCGGCATCCTCAAATGAGGCAGATATTGGCAAGAAAAAACACGCTCTCCTTTCTTCGAAAGAGTAATCATCATAGTCAAATTGTTGCTCCATTCCTAGAATTAGCATAGCTTGTTACCGGCTTTGATACAAAATGATACGAACTTGACTAGTTCGTATCAAAATACAAGAATAAAAACAAAATAATAGAGTATACTGGATTAATTTGGGAAAACCCGACCCTCCCCAATATTGGTTTTTCTGAAGAAACCAACGAAACTCCCAAAAACAAACACAAGTTTCCAAAATAATTCATTCACAACTTTTCATCAATTTTACATCTTTAAATAGAGATAAAATAAGCACTATTCCAATAACTCACCCACTAACACATTAATAACTGAATACATAGACATTATCCCTACGTCCCTAACTACTTTTACTAATTCAAACTAAATAAATAACTAATAGCTAAATACTAAATTATTAAATTGCTAATTGAAATAGAACCGTAACATTTGAAGGGTATATATTGCCCTACCGTAAATTATTGAAAATGAAATTTCTCAGTATCATGGTATAAAATATATAGTTAAACATACACAGTTAGTGTTAGAATGTAAATCCTAACATTAAATATAAGATAAACACATTCAACCAAAATATACAAGTACGAAATGCAACTAAAATTACATCTAATTCACTATCAAACCAACACTCGAGAATACATGCATGATCACTTTGGTTCCGTTTTGCTCCTCGCAGTCTCAAATCACTAGCTGAATGATTAAAAATGAGAAAATTGGTTAGTTATTTAGATGGAATGCCATTATGTTGGCTTCACACCACAAAAAAAAAAAAAAGGATAAACGGGTTGTGCCTTGGCTAGACCTAGCTGGAGCTTGGTCTAGTTATAGTGTACCTTCATCCGTGCTTAGCCTACTCCCTTTAACGGGTTAAGAAATCCAAAACTCTATAGAGTATTCCTTTCTAACTGATAAAGTGGAAAGCATTCAGAAGAGTAAAGTAACACATTGAACTGAGTACCGGCTTAACTGTCAAATGTTGTATTAAATTGAATTTAACAACTGAGTTCATTGGGTTGAGTAACACTCGAACCATTGTCTGCTTGAGACACCATCCTCAGGGACAGCCGATCTCTTTTCAAAATTGAGGTAAATTTCCATATCAGCATTGTATTCTATTCTATAGTACATAGCCGTTCTGTTTTTCGTTTACTTTGATATGTGAAACTGTTCTCTATTGATTCGAGAAACTAGATGAAAAAATTGACTCTCTTTCAAAGAGAAGGATTTACCTTTTAAAATAGATCGTAGCCATGTTTTGTTTACTTGTTGCTTTTAGTATACCAATTCTTTAAGCATGGACAAATCAATTCTTTAAGCATGGACAAATATGCATATAATTGAGATTCTGTAAATTATCAGGTTTCATTGATTATTTACAATTGTAAAAAATTATTACACGTCTTGCCAAAGATTGAATCTGTCAAAGAAAATTATGTGGATATAATCACACAGAAAATTTTCTATTTTTCCTTCCTTTTTCCCCCTTCATTATACAAAGGGATGGATGGGAGGGGCACATGGTATTTGAACTCGGGAATTCCCCTGGTAAAGTGTTGAGACTTTAACCACTAGCTCAACGTCTTGATCCCTAATCCCGGAGAAAATTTTCGAAAGTAATGGATTCCTATAGCATTTATTTTTATTGACTGATGATGTATGTTTAGCATATTTTGGTTTTTTGAAGATTCAGATAAAGAATATCCAAACATAAGCTATCACTGCAATTAGTTATGTAAATTACATAATTGATTTGGACATTGCTGTCTTCTAGATACAAGAATATGCATCAGCATCAGGAGAAAACAAATCCATGGGAAAATAAACTAATTGCTTCAGTTTGTTTAGATCATCCTTCACAGCAGTAATAATCCCAGAAAACATCCTAGTTCAATCTATACAACTTACCTAGTTTTGTTGGTAGAGAGCTCAGTGGCTGACCCTCCGATCCCCAATTTTCAATCTCAGCAGTTCCATCGTCCGGCAGGGAACATCTCTTAGGTGGCTTTGCCCTCCGAAATCAAGCGGATATTCTTCATCATTCATTCTGCACTGAGTAATAAGATCCCCATCATCAGACAACCTCAGATCACAAACTATGATTTTATGACACTCTCTACTCCAAAATAATGACTGGAAAACTGAGAACAGATTATTCCTAAACAGAAAAATCATCCAGCATTGTGGAGTTACTTTCATCGGATTGCCAATTTAGAAAGGATTGTGAATCTTCTTCAGGGTTGGTAGGTTTCCACTGCTCAACAAGTGGACTAAGTACATTAACCGCATGTCCCATATTCGGCCGCTGGAATGGGTCGTAGTTGGTGCATTGTTCAGCCAACTCAACAACCTTGCAAATACTCTCATAAGTTTCATTATTTGGATCAAGAGTTGAATCTAAAGCATTTCGGAGATTTTCTTTGTTGACGTGGAACTCACGGAACCATGTCACCAAATTAGAGCTCTCGTCTAGCAGACTTTGATCAAGAGACTTCCTACCGGTGATAATCTCCATCAGAACAACCCCAAACGCATACACGTTTGCTTTTGTTGTTACTCGTCCTGTAGCTGTTGGAATTTGCAGAAAAATAACAGTAATCAAGAAATCAATAAATACCAAGAAATTTGATAATCAGGAATGCATCAACAAGGGATACTAACTAGTTCAATCTACTAAGAAAATCATCCTAAAAACGGTCAATAAGAGCTACAAAGGCATTAACTTACCAGCGTACTCTGAAGCAAGGTAGCCAAATGTTCTAGCCACCCGCGTCTCAACAGAATGATTCCCATCCTCAGGAGCATTCTGTGCTCTCCGATCTGCAACCTTTGCTCTCATGTCATCCCCAAGAAGAATGTTTGAGGGTTTTCGATCTCTATGGATGAAACTTTGCTGAGCTAGACTGTGAAGATACTCGACTCCCCTAGCTACATCCAATGCTATTGTTACCCTTTCTTTCCACGTTAGGGATTGATAACCGTGTTCCTTTCCACGTTAGCGATTGATAACCGTGTTCCTGCCATCTGAACAAATGCTGACTTAGAGTTCCTTGGGGCATGTACTCATATACCAGAAGCCTTTCATTGTTGTTGATACAGTAGCCTAGAAGAGCAACTAAATGCCTATGTCTAACTTTAGTAAGGACTGCAATTTCTGCTTCAAATTCTTTCCTCCCTTTAGTACCAGCTGCTCCGGATTCCATCCTCTTCACGGCAATTTTAGTCCCATTGTGAAATTCACCTTTGTAAACAACACCAAACCATCCCCTACCCAAAACGTTCTCTTCACTGAAGTTGTTTGTAACTTCTCGAAGAACTTGTATCGAACTAACAACATTTCCTCCTTCAAAAGTTGGAATTTCACCACAATCACTTGGCAATCCACCATATCTATTCATACCATTTGTAACACTACTCTCAACTGTTTCTTTCCCTTGCTGGGAACCCTCAATGCTTCCAAGTCTGTTGTGGAGCCTTGTAACATAGCATTTGTACGACACAAACAAAAAAACACCAACAAAGACCATAACTGCCACAACCATAAAAACTATGGCCCCTGCAGGAACCGCAGAGCCCTTTTGAGGGCCAGACAGACTTACATCATTAATTCCATCTCCACCAGTACCAGAACCAGTAATAAATTGCAATATTTGGTAAAATGATATTTCCTGTATTCAAATGAAAAGCAATACTGTACAGTGACTCTATTTATACACTTGATGAAGATTCTAGATGCTAAAATAAATTTACAAAAATAGGAAAAGAAATTAAAATATCTACGAATCTGTTGCAACTGCTTGCTTCTAGAAGAAAAGCAAATTGGAAGCCAAGACCTTTCCAAAAGATTAATTAAATGAAATAAAATATCATAAAATGCTATTTTGAAGAATACGACTTCCCTGCTTCTCTTCTTCCTTGCCTGGCTCTCTTTCTGTTTGACTCTCAACATTTCCCCTCAAACTGAAAGGGGGTTTTGAAATTATCAATTTCTCGTTGAGGAACTTGCGTCTCGAGATTGATAGCGGCTTCGTCAGTATGTCTGCAACTTGATCAGAGGAAGGTATGTATCTGATTTCCAATTGTTTGTTCAAAACTCTATCTCGTATAAAGTGTACATCTAGCTCTATATGTTTGGTGCGTGCGTGAAATACTGGGTTAGCAGCTAGGGCACCTCTGATTGTCACACCATAGAATAGGAGTAGGCACTTCAATCCTCAACTCTTTGAACAATAACTGCAACCAAGTTATTTCTGCAGTGGCATAAGCTAAGGCTCTGTATTCTGCTTTTGTGCTTGAGCGAGCCACTACACTCTGTTTCTTTGCTGACCAAGACACCAAACTGTCACCAATGTAAACACAGTAGCCGGCTGTAGATTTTCTATCATCTGGGCATGATGCCCAGTCTGCATCTGCATATCTTGTTATGTGCAAATTTTCAGCTTTTTGTATCCAAAGTCCTTGATCAGAAGTTCCCTTTAGATATCTAAATAACCTTTTTATTCCCTGCCAATGTCTATCTGTTGGTTCTTGCAAGAATTGGCTCAACTTGTTGACAGCATAGGTTAAATCAGGTCTTATGTGTGTTAGATACTGTAATCCTCCTACAGCACTTCTGTAAAGACCTGGATTTATCAGATATTTTCCATCACTTTTTGACAAAATCTGTCCAGTTGCCATGGGTGTCTCTGAGGGTTTCAAATTTAGGAAATCAAATCTTTTCAATAGTTCAAGAGTATACTGCTTTTGTGTCAAATGCATTTTTGAACCATGTCTATGAACCTCTATTCCCAGGAATCTGTGTAGAGCTCCCATGTCTTTTAAGGTCAACCTTTTGTTTAGCTTGGAAATGAATTCCTGAATTTTGTGTATGTTATTCCCTGTAATCACTATATCATCCACATAAACTAGGGTTAAGATCACTGTTTTGCCACCAAAATATGAGAAAAGAGAATTATCAGCTTTGGATTGGATGAAACCCCAGTCTTTTAAAGCTCCTCTAAGGCTATCATACCAAGCCGTAGGGGCTTGTCTTAATCCATAGAGTGCCCTTTTTAGCTTGGGTACATGATTGGGTTTTGAAGCATCCACAAAGCCTTCAGGTTGACACATAAACACTTCTTCTTCAATTTTCCCATTCAAAAAGGCATTATTAATATCAACTTGTCTCACTTCCCATTCTTTGGATACAGCCATGGTTAGAACAACTCTAAGAGTAGAAGTTTTTAAGACTGGACTAAAGGTTTCTTTGAAATCAACTCCAGGTGTCTGAAGAAAACCCTTAGCCACAAGCCTTGCCTTATACATTTATATCTTTCCATCAGGCTGATACTTAATTCTGAAGACCCATTTGTTGCTGATTACTTTCTGATTTTCTGATAGAGGTGTCAACTCCCATGTTTTATTTTTCATAAGTGCATTATATTCATCTTGCATTGCCCTTTTCCAAACATCTATCTGAAGTGCTTCCTTCGCACAAAATGGTTCTGTTTCTACTTTATCAGGAATACTCTTAACAACCTTACCAACATAGATTTTTGGTTTGTAAATACCAGCTTTACTTATAGTAATCATAGAATGTTGATTGTCATACCTGCTAATCTGAGCATTATTTGTTGGTTCTGACTGTATGATTTCATTTCTTTGCTGTGAATCATTTTCTGTCAACTCCTCCTCATCGTGAGATATTATTTGTTCAGGAACACTTGCTGAAGTTGATTCTGTTGCTTGGTTTGCTTCCTAAGGATCAGCATCAGCTGGTGGCTAAATATTTTCTGATGGGGGTTTTCAAGTAACTGATTTGTTTATGGTTGATTCATGTCACAGTAAGGAAGATTGTAGAGTATAACTTGTGTGTTATCTGAGTTTGTGGAGTATTTGTTTAGAAAACTAGTTTCAAATGGAAAAATGGATTCATGGAAGACCATATGCCTAGATACATAGATTTTTCCTGTTGGACTGAGACATTTGTAGGCTTTATGTTCTCCACTATAAACCAGAAATACACACTTTACTGAGTGGAAGCTTAATTTATGCTGTTGGTAGGGTCTTAGGCAAGGATAGCAACTGCACCCAAAGGTTTTTAGGAAATTATAATCCACAGGTTTTTTTGTAAAGTACTTCAAAGGGTGTTTTCTCTTTTAGGACACGGGTAGGTAATCTGTTTATAGTGTAGGCTGCTGTTTGAAAGGCTTCCCACCAATAGTGTAAAGGCATTTGTGCTTGAGCAAGAAGAGTTAGCCCTATCTCAGTAATACTTCTGTGTTTTCTCTCTGCCCTACCATTTTGGGCTAATGTATATGGACAAAAGTATCTTAGTTCTATCCCAAAGTGTTTGGCTAGACGTGTGCTCTTCCGATCTGTCATTCAAAGGTCTATATTCCCGTCCAAAGTTAGATTGAACAATTTTGATCTTCTTTTCGAATCTGTTTTCAACCAGAGTTTTAAACTGTGTGAAAATTCCAACAACATCTGATTTGGCTTTTAAAGGATAAATCCAAGTGTATCTAGAGTGGTCATTCAGAAAAATAACATAATATTTAAATCCATTTGTGGATTTCAATGGAGCTGGTCCCCAGACATCTGTGTGAATGATTTCAAGTGGCTGTGAAGCAATAGAAGTAGATGTTTTGAATGGTAAAAAAAATGTGATTTTCCGAATTGACAGGCTTCACATAACAAATCATGTTTATTGATTTTTGAACTTTGATTACATTGCTTAAGAACATGGGCTAATACAGAATTTGAGATATGTCCTAGCCTTCTATGCCATGTTCTTAAATTTTCTAGGGAATTAGGACAAGAAAATGTAGCAGGGACTGGAGAAGAAACTGATTTTGTTGTAAGGCAGTACTGACTTTGTGACTCTTTTTAATTTTTTGGTTTCAAATCCAGCTGATAAAGACCCTCAGTTTGCTTCCCTTGCATCATAGTCTCCTTCGTTTGAGTGCCCTTCACAAAACAACAGTCACAGTGAAACTCTATAAATATATCATTATCAGCAGTCAGCTTAGAAACACTTATAAGATTTTTCTTGATGCTAGGAACCACAAGTATACTTCTAGCTTGTAATTTCTGATTGGTAGCAGCTGTAAATTCAACATTACCAGTATGAGTAATTGCAAGAGTCTTACCATTTCCTATCATCAGTTGATCCATACCATTATAATTTGATGCATTCTGAAGTTTTTCCTGGTTGTTAGCAACATGGTGACTAGCACCTGTGTCAACATACCATGCTAGATTTGTGATAGTACTTGGTGTGGCTATGTAAGCTGATGGATTTTGTCCTTGATTCTTAGAGTGATTTTGATTTGGCTTGGATCCCATGTATCGTCCATCATATCTGTTGCGACACTGAGCTGCAAAATGATTTGTATAGCCACATATTTGACATGGTCCTTGAAGATCACTGTTCCTATTCCTAGAATTTGTTCCATAGTTATTATTTCTGCCTCGTCCTCTTCCTTTGTAATTAGAACCTCTGTAGCTTTGTCTTCCATCTCTGTTGTTTAATCCAGATCTTTGAGCCACATTTGCTGATGCATTAGAACCAATACCAGATCTCACTGTGTTTAGGTATTCTAGTCTACTTTCAAATGTCATTAGTGTAGACTGAAGTTCATGCCATGTAACAGACTCTCTGCTGGTAATTTGAACAACAACAAAAGTATATTCATCATCAAGTCCTGAAAGTACCTGAGTAATCAGATCTGCTTGAGGTATGATTCTTCCAGCCAGGGCCAGATTGTCTGCTATCATTTTAACATTGTTAAAATACTGATCTATGCTCTGGCTTCCTTTCTTTGCTCTTTGCAGCTCACTAGTTAGAAGCACTATCCTGGATCTGTTAAGTATTCCATAGCTTTCCTCTATGGCTTTCCAGAGTTGATTTGATGATGATGAACCCATGACCCTAACTGCAACTTCTGGGTTCATCGAAGGGTACAACCAACCCATGAGTAATTGATCAGTACTGATCCATTTCTGATAGTCAGGATTCTGAGAAAGCTCGATGGTAGTAGCTACATCTTCTCCATGTGTTCCTCCAGTTTGAGCACCATTGGTTGCTTCATTTGGTGAAACACTTGTTTGAGTTGCAATAAATTCAGGTGGACATGGCTTGGTTCCCAAAAGAAATCCTTCAAGATTATGACCTCTAATTATAGGCATAACCATGTTTTTCCATAGCAAATAGTTATTTTTGTCCAGCTTAATCGGAGGAGTTGACGTGAGATTGGTAGATGACATAGAAGGTAGAATAGGATTTATAGTTTGCTGGATAAATGCTGAATTGAAGGAGCTCTGATCTTCACGGGCGGAGGCCATTATGCTCTAATACCAAGTAATAAATTGCAATATTTGGTAAAAGGATATTTTCTGTATTCAAATGAAAATCAATACTGTACAGTGACTCTATTTATACACTTGATGAAGATTCTAGATGCTAAAATAAATTTACAGAAATAGGAAAATAAATTAAAATATCTACGAATCTATTGCAACTACTTGCTTCTAGAAGAAAAGCAAATTGGCAGCCAAGACCTTTCCAAAAGATTAATTAAATGAAATAAAATATCATAAAGTGCTATTTTGAAGCATACGACTTCCCTGCTTTTCTTCTTCCTTGCTGGCTCTCTTTCTGTTTGACTCTCAACAGAACCAGATTGGGATCCTGCTCCCGGTGACCCACCATTTCCATCGCCGCCAGTACTTAAATTCTTACCAAGAAGAAAATTTCCATTATGAATAAATTTCACCTTTGCAGGGAAAGCCGGTATAGACCAAACAAATTATTATTAGACACATCAAGAGTTTGAAGGTCAGGCAAAGTACTCAAGACATCTGGGATGGTTCCAGTGAGATTATTGTCTTTCAAAATTAAATTCCTTAGAGAAGTTAACTTCCCAAACGAAGGGGAAATAGCACCAGAAAATGCTTGCTTTCCAAGGTTTACCCCAGTCACATTCTTCTTCTCAGAATCACAATTAATGAACTCCCAATCCTGACAGGCATCATTCCCTTTCCAAGAATTAGCCAAGGAAATTGGAGACCCAATAGCACCAGCAACATCAACGAGTGCAGTGACCTCTGGATCACAAGGCCCTGGAGTGTCCTTACAAAAGCTATTATTGTTGGGAATTAAGGCAAATTTCCCGATTACACCCGCAGGACCGTTGTTCAAGGAATTTAATTGAGATAAGGAAAAATAAAAGAACGAAGATAAATTTACAGACTGTCAAAGCTTTCCACTATATGATTAAAGTCGCTTACAACTATATAGAATTTTCACTCGCCAAAACCCATCCTCCAAGTATTACAAGAAAAATATAACAAGCTTTATCGCATCTACCAATTTCTACCATTTGCCCAACCAGCAAACAACACAAGAAATCTCAAGACACTAGGCTATTATTTTTCTTCACAAGACTCTTTGACTTGACCCAAGTGACACGGAAAAAATCACCCTGAGTTTTACCATACCTAATTTTCTACCCTTTGAACAAACCACAAAGAGTTACAAGAAAGCTTTTCAAGGTGTTAGACTCGCCAATTTTTTCCTCAACTCGTTTGTACCACTTGTGTAGTAAAAAAGAAGAAAACATATCTATTTATAGGCTTCATTTCCTTAGAAGACAAGACAATTCTTCTATGATTTGGATTCCTTTTCTTCCTAGAATTCTACTTCTTTCTCTTTCCTTTTTCTTTTCAACTTTAGATTATTTTTGGTAACAAACCCAGCAATTGTTAGTCCCAGAGTCACAAAACCCGTTTGCCAAACTTAGGGATAGGCCCCTGAAACTTATTTGTTCTGCAATGTAATGTTAACAAGTTCTGGTAGGCTCGACAAAGAAGCTGGAACCACGCCACTGAACTTATTATCTCTTAACTGCAAATCTGAAAGATTTCTACACTGGAATAAATCAGGGATCAGTCCGCTGAATAAATTAGCATGTAACCAAGCTTGGGACAACCTAATCATTGAAAATAACACATCAACAGTTCCAGACAATCCCTGTTTCTGATTATTAAGCAAAAGATTTTGAATCTGCGACCCACCAAATGAGGCAGGCAAAGATCCGGTCAAGATCTTGTAAGACAATCTCAAGTACCGAAGATTGGATAAGTCATTAAAAATATCAGGGATCACACCAGCAAGGCTAGCATTACTAGCAGAAACTCCACAAGATCTGAACTTAAAGTCAAATAAAGTGGGATCTCCCATGGGCTGAGATTATAATTGTCAGAAGATCTAAAGGCCTCAAGATCTGTAAGACCCAGAAGAAAATTTGGTGGAATGGACTTGAAATTGTTGCCGTCTAGACGGATCTCTTTCAGCCAAGACATGTCGGAGAGAAGGAAAGCAAAGCCACAGAAAGAGAATTTCTCTGAACAGAAAAGGTTCTGAGCCTGGAAAGTTGATTAATTTCAGCAGGGAGGGTGCCGGAGAGGGACATGGAGTCAAGGTAGATTGAAGTAACATAAGAGTTTGTGCTATAACATTTGACATTTTTCCATTGGCAGAAATGGGTGGAGGATGACCAGCCCGAAGGGGTGGGAGAGAGAGAGGAGAGGAGCTTTGACATTACGTCAGTTGTCTGCGTAGGAGAGGGACACAAGGCTAAGGATGAATACAAGGCGGAGGAAGAAGAAAGTGGTGGTGGAAGCCATGGTCGGCATGGTCAACTGAGTCACTGTTTGACTGGAGGGGAAGAAGAATATTTTTGGCGCCCATTTAAAAATCGCATAATTTTTTCCCTAAAAAAGAAATCGCAAATAATTTTTTAAACCTATTCAAATGGGATCCAGATGTTAGGTAATTTTTTATTTGCCCCATAACTTCAACGGGGATATTTTATACTAGGAAAATGCAATTTTTTACTAGCTAAAGCAACCAGGCTGAGTTGTCAGGAGATCGGAAGAGCGTCGTAAACTGGTCAAGGATCACAGCTATTGTTATAGTCCATATCTAGTACAATATAGTATGACATCGAAAGCACCATATGAGAAATCACAATCATATGATGTGCTTCGATAGGCATTATATGTCATGATACTATATGATACCATATATATAGTGCTAAAATATTGTTAGCCACTATTGTGCAGATCTCAAAGCTAGAGTAAAAGGAATATTTTTATTATTAATTTATTTTATATGTCAAATGAGTACTGCTAACACAACGAGAAAATTACTAAAGAGATAGATAAAACTCCTGCTAAAGAACCTTACCACTCACGTGGTGGAAATCTAACAAATGTGGCCCCCCTATTTGTGAGTTTGGTTTTGTTAGATTTCCGTCATGTGAGTAGTAAGGATCTTTAGTAGGAGATAGATAAGGCTCCTTAACTAGACTGAACACAATGAATAATATATATATATATATATATATATAACACGGATGAGACAAGATGAAATGGTGGTATTTATTGACTTTAATTTTAAAGTGTGAATTAATAATGAACAATAAAACAAGATTCTTTTAGATGTACACTGTATTATTTATGGTAATCTTGATTTTGATCAAATATCAAATGTTTGTGTCATTACGATACTAAATAGATGATGTGTTATATAATATTTGTCATTAATTTGATTTGTGTATGGTGATGCACTCACATCAACGACTGATATAATATAATACATCATTATCTAGTACAATTATGACCCTAAATATCTAGTGGTTGAACATTACTATTATAACCCCCCCTCCGTCTCATAAAGATCCGTTTTACGCTTTGAGAAAAAAAATATAAAGATAGGGTCAAAGCTATTTTTTTTTTTTTACATTGAATTCCCTTGTATGTATTTCTTGAAGGAGAGGGTAGTTTCTTTTTGCAAATTAAATAAGCCCTAAATGTTTGAATTTTGATGCTAAAATCCTGAGACATTTAACTTGACGCCCTAGATCCTCCTGTGAATGGAAGTCATCCAAATCTACTGTTAATTAAAAATTTTCTAGCACCATATGTGTCATACCATATGGCCATACCATATGGCACATATGGTGTTAGAATACTACTCATTAATTGTTATGGTGTTAGAATACTACTCTTATTTCCATGTTTCGTAATCAAACCGTTTGTGAATAATTTCACTACCCAACATATAGTAGTGTTCACACCAACTAAATATTCAAAAATTAAATGAAAGTATGGGTTAATTTCTCTCTCTCACACACATACATATATGCATGTTAATAACTTCTTGCCCCAATGTATTCCCCACCCAAAAAAAATAAAAAATAAAAAAATAGGCTTCCTGCTGCAACATTTAATTACAATATATAATTAATGGTAAAGTGTTATATATTTCGTCAGTTTTCGGTCTTTACCACACAATAATTACATCTTCAACTTAGACAGACTTACAACTTTAAGTACAACTCCTCGTGACTAAAGACCAACTCTCTTTTTTATTATTTTTTTTCTTTTCTTTTTTTTTTTCCCAAAAAGAAGATTCATACAAAGAGATAGCGATAGGGAGGATAAGGGCTAGGGATCCCGATCCCCATCCCATGGCAATGAGACGGTTGTCCTATTAAGAAATCCTCATTCGCCCTGCCTGTCCATGCCCTGTAATACATGAATGAAAACTTATTAATGTAGTTTCTTTGATGAGTATGCTTAATAACTTTAAAAAAAAAAATTGTTTTCAAAAAGGAAAAAAAAATACTCCCTCTGTCCAATAAAAAAAAGCTCAGTTTTTATTTTTATTTGTCCTAAATTATAATCTACTCATATAAACAAGGTTGGACAATTAATTTTTTTCCAAATGTGCCTTTAGCCCTACTAATAAATTTGTACTGCGTTAATGATTTTGTTGACTAAATAAAAAGTGATTCAATATTGAATAAAGATATATTACGAAAATTAGTGTAAATTTTGTATTTTCAACCACATTAATTCACATTTCTTAATCTACGAGAAAAATTGATATGAGCCTATTTTTATGGGACAAAGGGAGTAACAGACATTGACTCAATTATTATGTCAACGTTATATTGAAGGGACTCTGTACGTAGCAATATTAATCAATGACACTAAACATCTTGTTGAACAAAGCGTGTCTAATCTTCAATGTAAGAAGTAGTCAAACGCTTGTTATTTTTGTAGTCGTTGAGCAATCCCAATTTTGATCTAATGCCAGATGTGTGGTATGATACACTGTCAGACGTCTTATATGGCGCGCTGTGATTGGGACAACTCGCCTACTATTGACCCTCAGTGTGTGAGTTATCCTAATCACAGCGCGTCACATAGGACGTCTAACAGCATATTCTGCTAGACGTCTAGCATTAGAATGGAACTCCGAGCAATCCATTTAGTAAAATATCTTGTTCTTTAGCATCCTTCTTCAAAACCATCTTTGTTAGTCCGAAGTCTGACCACTTAAAAAGTAGGATTAACGTAAACCATGTTGTATCAAACAAATCGCTTACTGCTTGTTAAATTAATCTGATCAAAACATATGAACTTTTGCACGTATTGTGCTACCGCTAAATAAGCATATTCACCCCACATGTTAGCTCATTTGAATAGTATTAGTAATAACTCATGCATTGCATGGGAACAATAATTTTAAAAAATATTAATTATTAAGAAGTTGAATATATAAACAAAGAACCTCAAGTTAGTTTGTTTGTTATATATAGTTGACCGGATACATTTTCTTTTTCAATTTGTGGATAATTTTCTATAGTTATAGGTAATTGACACAACTTAACAAAACTATACACAAAAAACACAAAATCATAGTTGTCGAAACCCATAAATGCAAATGAACTAGCAGACACTAGCAAAATGTAAAAGTATTAGCAGACACATATATGTGAAAAATGTAGCCATAGAGCTTATAATTTATACATATTTATTAAATTTATTAGCAGACATCCGTATGTAAAAATATATTAGTTTGTAGTTTAACTTATATATATTGCCATAGTTGTCAAAACTCAAAGAATGCAAAGGCATCAGTTAGGGGTGAACAAGGTTTAGTTCGAACCGTTTATTATTTATTTTCAAACCAAACCATATTCATGTTGGACATATAGTAAACCAAACCATCAAATAGATGCAAAATCATGGATAGTTAGATCTTTAAGATGAAATTTCAAATTGTAGGATCCAATTGTTCAAAAATAGAAAGTTTAGAAAATTTTTAAAAAGTAATCGATTTTATTATTCTAAAAGTTGTAACATTTTTATCACTTAATTTTATTTTTTAAAATCGTCTATTTTTTTATCTTTTAAAATAAATCAAATGAATTAATGTAATTTAATTTAGAACATCACACATGAGTTAGTATTATATTAAATTTAATAAATTTAGTAAAATTAAAAGGAAAAGATGCCTTCATGGAAAAAAAAATAAAATGATAAGATATCTAAAATCAAAATAAAATCTTAATTTGTAAGATAAAATTGTTGAACGTTAGAAGTTTAGAAAATTTATGATCATGCATAACCCGACTTGAAAATATGGCATCTTAAAATTAAAGTAAAATTTTTGAAGGATGCAATAATTGTTCAAAATTAGAAGTTCGGAAAATTTTTTAAAAGAATTAATCAACTTTATTCAAAAGTTGTAATAAAACGATTCAACTATTTTATATGTGTCAATAATAGAAGCATAAAAATTAAAAGGTACCATCAGTAATCAATTTTAAATTTGCTTATGTATTTCTATTAACTAGTTGTAACGCGCATTGTACATTATTTTGAGAATTCTTCTTTTTCAATTTTATTTAAATATATATTTAATAAAATATTGGAAGAATAAAATGTGATAAATAAAAGATTAAAATAAAAGTAGATCCAAAGAATATGCACAAAAGTGTAATTGTTTAATAAATATTTTTATTAGGTTATAATAATTATATAGTTAGATAAAGAATGTATGAGTTCCATGTAATTCGAATTCACCATTAATTGTATTAGTTTTATAAGAATCACACGACAAGAACAACATGGAAAAACAAAATTTATTAAAAAATGATAAAACAAAAATTAAGAGGCAAATAACACAAAAATTAAGAATAATATTGAAACAACCATGTAAGAATTAAGTCACATGTTACCAAAAAAAATTGATTGCATCATATTACATAACCAATAATATACATATATACCTACATATAATAAAACATTAATCATAATTAATAACTAATGGCATTTTTGGAAATTGAAAAAAGAAATGGCAAGGATAGAAGTGGAAAACGAATGTTTTACACTCATTCCTCTTTTTATATAACAAGTAATTTAGAAGTCCTTTGCACGTTATATGACAACATATAATGTAACAGACAAAACTTAGAACAATAAAATAATTAAATTTGGATTCCTATTATTGTTGATAGTATTTAAATAAATTTAAATCTATGATATCATTACTTCTACAAACAAAAAATTATAATCATTTATTATTTCTTAAAACGTATTTTTTAAACAATTTTCTTATAAAATACTAATTTAAAGGGATAACAATATGATAGCCTTGTATTTAATATTGTGGTTTGAATCTTGAAATTGAACTATAATTAACCAAAATAAAAATGAAAGATTAACCTTGGAATTGAATATAAATAATACACTAATTTAAATTAAGGAAATAATAATGTTGATTAGAAGTAAAAATAGAATTTGAAATTAAAAAAAAAATTCAAAAGCGAGTCATGTTTACCACACTATGAAATAATAGTTGAAGTTGAAATCAACCACATTAAATACGACACTAAAGATTTGTTAGTATTATCAATACAAATTATTTCAATAATATATTGTGATTAATTAATAGAGTGTAATAAATGAGGTGTAATAAAAAAGAAAGGGTAAATTGGGAATTAAAAGAAAATAATAGGGGTAAAGGTGGAATCTAAATGTTTTACAAAGATTCCACCTTTTACATATTAGTGATAGTGATGATTATTAATAATAATATTAGTAAAGTTATTAATTAATAATAATACTAACAAAGTCCGACCATCTCTGTTGGCCTGTTTCCCAACTCCAAAGTTTTGTTTTCCTTTTTTTTCCCCGTTAAAAAAATCAGCAATTTCCACGTGATATATTTTCTTCACAATTTTCCCCTTGGAATCCATCTCATGTCCCTTTCCCCATTGTCATCAAAGGAGGTTAATGATCTGTTATATGTTTTTTACAATGTCATTTTCCGCAAGTGTCCATGATATTTTGATATAAAGTGACAAGTAAAATGCATATGATGTAATATTACAAGAATGGTAATTCAGGAGTGATGTTGCTTAAGAAAGCAGGATCTCCTTTTTATTTCCCTCTTTTGAAAGTGTACACCTTCAATGGGGACAAAGTAAGCATCTATCAGGGCCGGATGTAGGGTGGCCACCTTTTGTAACGGCCCACTCCACTTTAGCATGATATTATCTGTTTTGGGCATGGCCCGAACTGTTTTGTTATTGGGTTATACCCAAAAGGCCTCATGTTAGTTGGAGTGAGTTTCCAAACTTATAAATTAGTTTCTTTTTCTCTACCCAAACTATGTGGAATTGAGACTATCACAATCACTCCATCTAAAGGAGCCCAACATCCTCATTGGCCACACTTCTAGTTGAGCTCTGCTCTGATACCATTTGTAACGACCCGCTCCATTTTGACATGATATTGTCCGCTTTAAACCTAGCCCGCACGGTTTTGCGATTGGGTTCTACTCAAATGGCCTCATGCTAGTTGGAGTGAGACTCTTAACTTATAAATTAATTTCCTTTTCTCTACCCAAGCGATGTGAGATTGAGACTACCACAATAAAAATTTAGACCATTTCTCGATTTACGCGTATCATCCTTGCGTAAGGGCCATGTTAACCTTCTCTGTATTAACAAAGAAAAGAAAGAGAGAGAGAGAGAGAGAGAGAGAGAGATAGATAGATAGAAACGGAGGAACGTAATAGCCGCGGCCACTGTCCCGACCGTCGTCGCCACCACCGAGCCACATCTTCTGTCCGAATTTCCCAAAAGAAAACCAGAAATTTGAAGTAGCCAAGAATCCAAAGTTTCAACCGCGACTTAGCTTAGCCGGAAAACTCTATTCTTGGCCAGAAATTGAACCCAAATCGGACCCTCCGCTGCCACTCTCGAACCCAAGCTTCGAACGTCTCTGCTTCTTGAACTGCAACCTCCATTCGCGAACCTCGCAGCCTTTTCGAACATCCTAAACCAGCGACTCACTATCTTCTCGCGAACCCTCCATTTTCGAGCTGATTCGCGGATGCCTTGAACCACCACCGAACCCAGAGCTTCGAACCAGAACACCCATTGTCACTGAAGAACTCAGCCTTCACCATCAAGCCCCAAACTCCCGTCGTCCCGCTTCCAGACTCTCGCTTTGTTCTTCAATTCATTAGATTTGGGGGCACATTTAGGGATTGTTTTTATTAAATCTAATTTGCCCTTTAGTCCCTTATGTTTTAAATTATTTTATCTCAGCCCCTGTTTTCATTGTTGTTTCAAGAGGGTCATTTGAGTTTCAAACATTCCATTTCAGTCCCTAAACTTTCAATCAAGTCAATTTCAGTCTCTGAATTTATTAGTTAGCTCGTTTCAGCCACCAAGTTCCAATTCTATCCATTTTAGTCTCTAAAGTTTTGAAAAACTCTATTTCAATCCCAAAGGTTTTAAAAATGAATTTTTAGCCATAAACTTTTATTAAGTTACGCTTTAGTTCAAAACTTTTAAGTTTAGTTATTTTCCCCTAAATTTCAATTTTCACGATTTAATTTCAGACTTTTATTTGATTTTAAATATTTTTAGATTTCTAACATTAATTATTTATTTGCCTAGACGGAGAGTATAATTTGACTCATAATTAACTGCCTAGATACTCAAATTGGAAAAAGGAAAGCATATTAATGTAGATTCATTATTAAAGTTGTTTCAAAGTTATATGCGCACGTTTTATGAAAATATGATACAATTATATATTATGTGTTTATGCATGTGCTTATGTGATTTATGTAAATATGAAAAGTATGCGCATAATATAGTTCACCTTAATCGGAAGCCTGCAGACTTAACTCTCTTTAACCAGGAGCCGAGACTTAGCTCACCTTAACTGGGAGCCCATGGGCCTAGCTCACCTTAATTGGGAGTTTTAGGCTCAACTTGCCATTTTGACAAGCCCATAGACATAATTTGCACGTGTATACGTGTTAAATAGCGTAATATGTATTGCATTTTTAAAAGTTAGTATGTGAGTATCTACTGAGTGTTTCGACTCACCCCTTTATTTCACAACATTTCAGGTCCTGAGACTGGTAGCGACTCGATCGGGGATGGCAATTGAAAGGAAAAGAATGAATAAATGTTTAATTGTTAATGTTTTGCATTATTTGAATAATTATTGGCAATATTGTTATTTCAAAGTTGAATATTTTGTTACTACTGACAATGTTTTCATTTGAAATTGTGTGTGAAATATTGTCATGTTATCGAAATCAAAAAAAAAATCTGCACTTATTTATTTAAATATCAAATTTCCGCGTTTCTGGAAAGAGATAAAATAGATTTAGTAAAGTCTTAAGTGCTCAGAGCTTGGGGTGTTACACCCTCTTCCCCAGTTACCCCCTTTTCGGAAAAATCCTTTTTAGAATCCTTTGAAAAATTAGGAATTTTTTCTTTTTTTTCTTTCTTCTTTTTTTTAAGTAGTGTTTTAGCTAGAAGTCGCCAAATTCTGGCTACCCATTCTTCTATTTCCTCCTCCTACATCTATTACTTTTTCTCTAGTTTTGTTTGAATATTCCTTATAATCTTCTTAACGAATTATATTTCATAAAAAATCGATTATAGCTGTGGTTTCAATAAAGAGGTTGAATTTGATATTAAGGCGGAGTATTCTATTTTTCCTTTTTCTTTTGTTGAAAGAGGCAGAGTATTCCTTTGTAACCGATAAAGTGGAACGCATTCAAGAAAAGTTAATTTACCTGTCCAACAGTCTCCAGCAGAGTAACCTCAGGGACAGCGGCATTGCTTTTCAAAATCGAGGTAAATTTCCATATCGGCATTCTATTCTATTCTATTCTATTCTATAGTAGCCTTTCTGTTTTTCTTTGATTTTGATATGTGAAACTATTTTCTACTGTTTCAGTCGAGAAACTAGATGAAAAAAGTTGACTCTCTTCAAAATTTTTTATTTTCTTTTTTTTTTTTTTTTGCTTGCGAATTCTTTAAGCATGGACAAACATGCATGTCATTGAGATTCTGTAAATTATCGGGTATCATTGATTAGTTACAATTGTAAAAAATTATTACACATCTTACTAAAAGAATGCACCTGATTAAATCTTTCAAAGAAAATTTACTTTTTTTTTTTCATTTTTTTTCTTTTTATACAAAGGGCTGGAGGCGATGGGCACATGGGATTCGAACTCGGAAATTCCTGGTAAGGGTTGAGCCTTTAACCGCTGAATCAACCCCTTGATCCCTAGCCCCGGAGAAAAATTTTGAAATAATGGATTCCTATGTAGCAGTTACTTTTATTGACTGATTATGCATGTTCAACATACTTTGGGCTTTTGAAGATTCAGATAAAGAATATCCAAACATTAGCTATCACTGCAATTTAATTATGTAATGTAATTATTATGTAAATTTCATAATTGATTTAGACATTGCAAGTTTTCTAAACACAAGAATATGCATCAGCATTAGTAGAAAACAAATGACAAATCCATAGGAAAATAATCTTATTTCTTTAGTTTGTTTAGATCATCCTTCACAGCAGTGATGATCCAAGAAAACATCCTAGTTCAATCTTCATGGCTTTCCTAGTTTTGTTGGTAGACAACTTAGTGAACGACCCTCCGATCCCCTTTTCTTCACTCTCAGCAGTCTCATTGACTGGCAAGGAACATCTCTTAGGTGCTTTTCCTCTGGCTATCTAGGATATTTCAGTTCGCTAGGTTGTCTCTTGCCTGCCCATGGATTCAGCAGCAGTTCGAAAGGTTGCCCTATTCGGGAATCTCCAGATCTATGCTTATTTGCAACTCCTCGAAGCATTTCGTCGATTACTACGCCCTTCCTCAGCTCTGGGTGCCTAGGTGTCCACCGTAAGCCTTTCCTCGTTTGAACCTCGCCCTTACTTATACTTATAGGGCTATGCCATCATAAGGTGCTGCTAAATGGATGGATCTTATCAACGTCCATGAATGATAAATCATAGATCGAACCGCCGAATCGGAAAAATTGGGTG
>CAVNYN010272571.1:0-19477 GCA_963692815.1 Nyctanthes arbor-tristis | reverse complement strand
TATTCACTGGATTCGAATCAATCGGTTTAAATCAAATCAAATAAATCTTTCCCTATCGACAAAAAATAAAAAGCAGTGTCATCAAGGGGCTCCAAATCCTGAAATTGCAATAAGAAGTAAGCATAACAATATTTAATTATCAATTAGTGGATAATAATCAATAATAGTTTATTAATTTAACAATATTCCTCTAATAAATGTTGCTTATCTTCTACAACCAGAAATCTCTCTTTTTCTCTTTACATAATATTATTTATACAAGGCATGTCTCTTGGCCAAATGTTGGAAGAAAACCAAGTAGTGCTTGACATAGTTGCCAAGAACATGCATCTTGTAACATGTAACTTGGTCAAATAACTAGCAGCAATCTATAGAGTAAGTTACAAAAAATTATGTCTCTCTAACAGGGGTTTCTTTTTTCCCCTTCTTTGATCATATGGGGGGAGGTAGGGAGATGAACGAAATTAGGTGACGGAGGATGTGATTCAAACTTGGGTCTCTTGTTAGAAATTTAAGCATTCAACCACTGCACTACAATTTGAAAATTTCTCTAAGAAGATTTGAACATTCTAAATTGTGTATAATAAAAGAAAAGTTAAATTAACGAAAGGAGTACGTATTGTCCTTTCGTAGAATAGCTTTAGCATATCGTTAACAAACTTGAAGAAAAAAATTGTCTAGGTATGTGTAAGAGATCGACTAGTTAGGCATCTCGATTTATCTTAATGTCATCATCTAATTATAAGTGGAATCTATATATTGATGTAGACAAATTTTGCGGTTGATGGTTGTTGAGAGGTGGACAAACACTAGATTTTATTGATGCAGTCTGGTTAATGAGACAAGAAGTTTTGTTTTTGTACTCAAGATAATATGTTGCTTTATTGGTTAGGGATGATTTGTTTAATTTAATCGAGGTGCAATTTACCCTTCTCTGATTTTTGCGTTTATATTTAAGATTATTGTAGTAATGTTTGGGAATCAACGTGTTTTTAGGAGTGGTATTATCAATTCTATTCACATTATGCAAGTCATATTAGTTTGTCCATCACTAGTAATAGATTAATATATATATATATACACACACATATATGAAAAAAAAATTAATTTAAAATACACCCCTTTTCGTTATAGAAATATGTTGTCCCCCTATATTATATACACCGTGAGTGTGAGAATTAGATTGGACATGTCATTTTGAATACTACTGAGTCCATGAATTTTTGAGATAGTGTAAAAAGAATTGTCATAACTAAATATGAGATTGAAAATTTGAGATCAAAATTGAAAAGGATGCAAAAGAACATATATAAATATTGTGAAATTGAGTGTCGGCAAAGAGGGCCCATGCATGCAGTCTTACGTAGGACAATGGCACCCAACAGTTGAACTAACCCTTAGTTTTTGTCTGAATTGCAAAAATTGTAACCATCTTTAAGAAAAATGTTGTTGCTTGTGGAATTAAAAGATACCATATGGATTTGAAAGTGATTTCTTAACAAATCAATCATTTGAATATTATATAGTGTGTTAGTACATAGACAATATTCGATATTTCTAGCAAGCTTAATAATTACTATTTATAGTATCTAGCCAGCACGTTTGGCAAAGCTTAAGAAAATTACTTGTATATGTATTCACAAAATAAACGATATTTTCAAGATGACAAAATTTTAATTAATCAATGTAGAAAACGAATAACTTATGAAGTATCTGAGCATTCTTTATATAATGAGAATTGATTATTTCTCTAAACATTTAATTCCATGTACGAGAAGTAGTGCCCCTAATTAGTGGTTGCATGTTTTAATTTCTTTTGATGTATCTAAACATTCGTTCCATAATGAGAATTCATTATCTCTCTTCCCCTCGCCACACCAGCACCAAAAAAAAAAAAATGCAAAACAAAACAAAACAAAACAAAAAAAAAAAAAGAAAGAAAGAAACCTTACGAGTTAGCTCCCATTTTCATGTACAAATTAAAGTAAGAAAAATTATATAGCGCACGTTAGCAAATTTATTTCATTTTAAAATAGAATCTGGTCAAAAAAGTATTTGAATGTGTTACACAAATCTTGAACATTTAAAATAGAAACAGATTGCTAACTGGAGAGTAATATTAAAGAGTATGTGCTGCGAAAAACCCATATTTTAACCATAATTTCCACAATATTGAACAAGTGGGTTTTCTATGCAATTTAATGCCAAAGTACTAAAAATTCAAGAAAATGGGGCGAATACATATTATTCAAACGCTCCAAGGGATCGCCATTCTTTTATGGTCGGTTGAGAACCCTACAATTGTCTCCGCAGCACAGGACAATATTACACCAAAAATACAATAAATTTATTTAATTTTGTATTTTATATCTCGAAATTAATTACATAATAATTGGACTTTCAAAAAAAATTACATAGTAATTGAGAAAAGAAAAACCGTGTTTTGTCAATTTGGTTCATTGAGATCAGGACAAATGGGATAATTTAGGCATCAAGTTATCCGCTTGAGTAATTAATTTATATATTAAGATTTAAGACATTAAATTTAAATCCACATATATATAATTAAATTCATTTTTGAAGAAAAGCATAAATTAGGTGTGCAATTATTTTCTTTTCATAAATAATAATAAAAAATTGGAGATAACATTCTTTACTTTATTTAATGTGAAAATATAGTCTAACAAAACTCGTACATGGAGGTGGGTGGGATCCATGCACCTCCGTCTTAAGTGTGTACTGCGTGGGGTACAAAGTGAAGTTTTCCTACTTGTCAACCATCTAGCTAATTATTAAAAACAGAGCTTGTCAAGTATTAATTAATTAATTTACTTATTAAACTTATAGATGAATTTTCAGAAATTATAAGTTGCAAAATGTCAAGAGTTATACAATTGAAACATTTTATAAACTCAAGATATATTATATATGTTTTTCAATTACAATATATATTTTCAAGTCTTGAGACATTTTATATCCGCTTCTTGTGAAACAAGTTCGACCAAGAACGATTACTAATACTATAAATATATGCTAAATGTGACATTGTGATGGGAGCTGAGCATTGATGACATGTGACAGATATCCAGGCAGGAGAGAGGGATTAATTAATTAATCCGATCATATATCGTATACCAGACCACGAGCATCTAACAACAAATATATTTTTCAAAGATCTTTCTCTCCAAAGTTAGAGGCCTAAACGAGAAGCTATTAGAAAAAGAAAAATAGAGATAAAAGAGGGCATGCAAAGCAAGTTCTATAATTCAACTAAAAGATTTTGGGGCTCTATCACAAATTCACCATAAAATAAAACTCTTGAAAGAACATGTATGCATATATATTATATCCACATCAACCTACACATTTTTTTCCTCTTTGTAGGACCTCTCGATCTTCTTATTTATACTCTTTCCTCCCGCCATGTACGTACTCATATCAATCTTCATTTGTTTCGATAATTAATTGCCTACCTTATATGGCTCATCATTTTCTACCTATAGTACTCGTGCTTATTTTCTTGTTCCCTTCAAGAAATTATGCTCAGGGTCCACCTTCTCCTGGCTACTACCCCAGTGCCAGAATTGGCTCTATAGGGTTCAACCAAGGGTTTAGGAATCTTTGGGGTCCTCAGCATCAGCGTCTCGACCAGGGAACACTCACTCTTTGGCTTGACCAAACGTCAGGTACGTATAAGAAAAAATGTATAGAATTATATTAATTAGGGTCTGTTTGTGACAGTTTCTACTCCTTGGAGAAGCTAGTTTATGTATCTCAAAAATTCATACTTAAGTAGAGAAAACACTTTCTAATGAAATTCTCATTGCAGGAAGTGGTTTCAAATCGCTTAGTGCCTACTCATCTGGTTATTTTGGAGCAGCCATCAAGCTCCATCCTGGTTATACTGCAGGAGTTATTACTTCACTCTATGTACGCACTAGTCAATTGACAAGAGCAAACACTATAAAATTTACAATTTCACTTATTTTCTCTCTCGACATACATATACACCTTCTAACAAGGCACATGTATATGCTTGATGACATATGGCAGCTTTCGAATAGTGAAGCTCATCCGGGGAACCACGACGAAATTGACATTGAATTCCTTGGAACAACACAGGACAAACCTTATGTTTTGCAAACGAATGTGTACATTAGAGGAAGTGGAGATGGAAATATTATAGGCAGAGAGATGAAATTTCACCTCTGGTTCGACCCAACAAGAGATTTCCATAACTATGCCATATTATGGAACCCCAATGAGATCATGTAAGTCAAGAATTTACTCTTTTTTTTGCATAAGTCAAGAATTTAATAATAACAAAGAAGTCTTATTTTATATCCACGCATGCACATTTGTGTATCCACTATTTTTTTTTTCTGGTCATTTGTGTATCAACTCTTATAATTGTTGCATTTGATGGATGTCGTGCCTTGGACAGGCGCCTTGTGTGTGTCTAGTTTAACAAACTACAAAATGTGACAGGCTTTGATGTGTCTGGTGGGAGGATCACTACCACCCCTTTATAAAAGTGGCTTGTTTTTCTATTTGTTTGGATATTCTAAGCTCGATACACTTTGAACAATGACATATTTCATGTGTGACTAAGCTAAAAACAAATGCTGGTATACATTTATTGGTGGGTCGATGTTGGATTCGTATATTTGAGAAAAGGTTCATGCCAATTCGTACATTGCTAAAAGGTTTCAATGAATTCAGACAAAAGTGAAGAAAAATGGGACAAGAAAGGCTAGATTCTTGTCTATAATTTGGTTCACGAAAAGCAATAATTATGAAATTTTTAATCATCCGATGATGTGATGTGCAGATATTTTGTGGATGACATACCCATTAGGAGGTATCCTAGGAAGAGTGATGCCACATTTCCCTTGAGGCCCATGTGGGTATACGGATCGATATGGGACGCCTCATCGTGGGCTACCGAGAACGGGAAATACAAAGCCAACTATCAATACCAGCCGTTTGTCGGGAGGTACAAAGACTTTAAGATAGCTGGCTGCAAGACCGATGGTGGCGCCTCATGCCGTCCCCCGTCCGGTTCGCCGTCGAGCTCTAGTGGGCTGAGCAGGCAGCAATACGCAGCCATGGGATGGGTGCAGAGAAATTTCAAGGTTTATGACTATTGCCAGGATTCAACAAGAGACCACAGGCTCACCCCGGAGTGTTAGGATTATTGGGCCTATACTATATAGGCTTAAAAATGGCTTCAATTAATTAAGTCACTTGAGATGGCCTAATATTGGGTTGAAGCGTCCAAGCCCTGGTTGAATTGCCAAGGCCCAATATGGCCATATTTTCTGTTGGGTGTGTATTTTTATTTTGCCCCGGGTGGGACCCAGCGGTGTTCTGCTCCATTGTTTATTTTTATCATTATTTTTTTTTTATGACAGTGGTGTTATGCTTTATTATCAACTTACAATTGTTGAACTATCTCATTTCAAAGCTCAAGTTATTAAAGTGACAACTTATTTTAGTTAATTCGTCCTTAGTGCGCTTCTTGGTTTATTGAATTTGATTTTTCCTTTTGTGTTAAAGATTTCAGTTTGCTCTTACTAAAATTTTATGTTGTTAGAAAACAAATGAGTCTATTGCTGTTCTCTTTTAACATTAATAATTAACATACATCATACATGCATTTTGTCCATGTGAGCTAAAATGGTGTAAAATGGGGAAAATTACAAATTTTCAATTTAATGAAGTACTGATATCGAAAACATATCAACTCATTAACTAAGCGCGAGGTTTTTAAGTAGTTTTCACTAAAAAGCCTTAATTAGGTTAATAGTTGTATGTGATTTATGTGAGAGAGTTTATAGAAATAAGCTTCTTATGGATAGATAAACTAATATGTACTTAGAATGATCTAATGTCATTATAAGGTGTTAATTGCAAGTTATACTTCTTACATGGACTAGATAAAAACAAAACAAAAATAATTGCCTAACGCTATTGGTCTATGGCAATAATCGGGTCTAGAGAGTGTTCTGTGACAATAATTGGCACATTATGATACAAAATATTTGGCGTTAAATTTGGATGGGATATGTAACACCTCATGATATGGGCAAGTTAACAAATATGTAACTCATTATATGCGGACACAAAATTCATGTATTCAACATGAATCTAACAAATTGAAATGAGTTATATTTGAAAGAGGTGGACAGCTGCACAGATTCATCCCCAAACAATTGGACCTCAATTGACATGGAAGGATGGACTTGTACCTTACCAACATGAGTTGTGCTATTTGAATAAAACAATATACAAAACCTTAAATAAAATTGACACATGACATCATCATGTTTTTCAACACATCAAATCACATTTTTATCAGTGATTATCGCATGGGCCACATATCTCATTTTTTCACCCTTTTTGTTTACTCATTTGTCCAAATAGAATATTCCTACCAACATTGACATCAAAATTGGAGCACTGTTCCCCACCCAAAAGAGAGAGAGGGCACTTGGGAAACGGTTGGCCGGTTCGGTTCGCCAAACCGGCCGATGTGTATGTGTGTTTTTTTTTTTTGTTTTAAAATCGACCGAAGTTGGTTCAGTCAGTTTACCAGTCCGGTTCGGTTTGGCCGGTCTTTTTGCCCATTCTTATTCACTTATTTTCATTACTTTTTAAATTACTAACTTGAAAATTGCATTTACTCACTGAATAACTATTGTTATTAGTTTTTTCTTTTCCATTTTCCCCTTCTTATGATACTCCGTTGTTATTATGTTTTTTCTTTAAGCAAATTTTGTTCTTATTAGTTAATGTAAGAAAAATTTGCAAAATTGCTTATATGTTTAAGATAGAGGAGAAAAACTTAAATTCTCAATCTAGCATTATGTGATAGTGTACTATATGGTGTCATATAACCACGTAATGTGTCCCGATGTACACCACGTGACGATGAGATACCATATGATGCCATAAATATGATGCTTTATCATTTTTAGAAAAATTTATATGATTTTAAATTACATACCAAGTAGGTTGGTAAATCCACTGTAAAAATAATCTAACATCATTTGTATGACATAATATAGTGTCGTATAACCATGTGGTGTGTATCAAAAGACGCCACGTGACTGTTGTTTTCCTTGTGACGTGTCTCGATGTACGTCACATAGTTATATGGCACTATATGATGTCATATTATAAGTGCTAGATCGAAACTAAAATCCATTATGCACAAGTTTTTCTCTAAAGTGAGAGGGGCAGTCTGTACCACTACCAGATGTTGATCATAAGGGCAAACATTGTCCCTATAAAAACTATATATTTTTCGTGAGTCTGTGTCTAGAATGAACAAGCTATCTTGACAAAAATAGGCTGGAGTAAGAGTGGGCAAACAGTTGGCTAGTTCGGCTCAAAACCAGAACTAAACCAACCAAAATTAGTCTGTATTCGGCAAACGAAACCCAATCGAGTCTATTCGGTTTGCCAGTTTAGGAGGCTAAACCGTCTGTTTTTCTAGAAAAATGTCCGATTTGAGTGAACCGATCATTTTTTTCGTTTTTTCTTTTAAAAAACCGACCTAACCAAGTTGGTTTAGTCAGTTATGGGCTCGGCTCGGTTTGGTAGGTTTTTTTACCCACTCTTAGGTGAAAATGATCTCCCCTCATATGTATAGCATGACTATCTTATCA
This sequence comes from Nyctanthes arbor-tristis, assembly GCA_963692815.1. Lineage (NCBI taxonomy): Eukaryota > Viridiplantae > Streptophyta > Magnoliopsida > Lamiales > Oleaceae > Nyctanthes > Nyctanthes arbor-tristis. Next base: position 11,804 of record CAVNYN010272571.1, on the reverse strand, counting down.
CACGCACACGTGAAACCTACACACTGTGGACCCCTATATATGGGGCTCGCACGATTGCCTCAATAATTTTCCGTCACATGTCTATGGTGAGATAATCTGGCTATACATCTAGTAAGAGATCATTACTAACTCTTAAGTCTGAGATATATATAATAGTAGAAAAATAGATATTAGCTTTTTGTTGTTAAGGAAATATTATTGTTTTTTATCAAATCATATCAATTCTAATTGGTTCTATCTTCCCATTGGAATGCTCTAATTTGAGAACTGTATGGTAAGTTGTAACTATTCGACTTATGAAAGCAATCAGGCTACAGAGCCTTATTTATCTCCTATTAAGAAGCCTTACGGCTTACGTGGCGAAAATCTAACAAAAACGGCCCTACCAATAGGGGGCTACTTTTGTTAGATTTCCGCCACATAAGTCATCTATTTCCTTAATATGACCCTTATCTATCTTCTTAACAAATTCCCTTATGAAAGCCATGTTATCTCGAGTCCTGTTGCGACACTAGACATATGGCAGTTTATATCGCCATTAAATGACTTGATCTATATGGTGGAGGGTTTTACAAGTTCAACAAATGACATCCCCTAATAGAGGGCGAGTTACCTTTTTTTCCTATTAATTCATTTAATTTAATTAAAAAGTAGTCCAATAAATGACGCTATAACTTGCTATTTGTGTGACGCTTGAAACACTTTGTTCGGCAACGGTTTATAATTTGATTGGTTTTTAAACGGAGTTAAAATTTTAAATTTTGCATAGGTATCATTATTTAATTATGTCATGTAGAGTTAATGATTAAAATAATGGTAATTTTTACTCTAGGTCTCAAACTTTTCAATTTTGTATCAATTTTGTTTTCATTCTTTTTTTAGGCCTACTAGGCCACCAACATTTCATTTATTATCGTATTATGTCCTCAACGTCACATTTCGTCTCCAACCTTTCAGTTTTCACTATTAACCCTTGTCAATATGACTATTATACCCTTAAATCTTTATCTCTATTATAGGTCTCTAACCTTTCAATTTTTATATAATTTTATCCCTATTATTTTTTAGGCATTTTGGACCACCAACTCTTCAGTGTTGTTGCGTTATGTCCCTAATAACACTTTCCATCATCAACCTTTCAATTAATAATTTTAATTTCTATTAAAATTACCATTATAGTTTTAATTATTTAAATAAAATAAAAAATAAAGAACAACATAAAATAAAAACTCAACACATCTTAAGCCGTAGTGATAACAAAAAAACTTGATATACACCAAACTTGATGGATACCTAATCTGCGTAAAAAAAGTTTCCAATCCGAGATTCAGTGTAACAGATCAGATCGGGGTTTTGATTCATCACATATCAAGTAGCGGATATAGATCATGGTGGATTAAAAAATCATTTTCAATTTACAAAAATGAAATCAAACCTTAATGTGCTAATTTTAATTTCTTTTAGACCACAATTGATGGATTAGATTGGGTTGAGATGAATAACAAATCGAAGTCAAATTAAAGTGAATATCACAAAGAGAGACAAGAAATGAAATTAAAATAAAGTATTATGGCTATTTCTTTTTTATAAATCAAAAATTATTTTTTTTAGGCGGATCTATCCAATTCGTATCCATCACATTTTTTATGGTAGATCAAGAAACCATATATGAAGCGTCACACTGATACTTAGATCGACAACTTTCTTCGATGCGAATTTGGTATCTATAGAGACCGTTATAGATCGAGTTTTTTGTTATTATTGATCGAGTTTTTTGTTATTATTATTTCCGGCTGTTGTCATTCAGTTATATTAGAGTGAGTTAGAGTAGATGAACTTCTAATTTTATATTATTCTTTATTTGTTAATTAATTAATGGTATTAACTGTAAAAATTACTCTCCAAAAAAAAAGTAAAAATTAAAATGTTAAGTTTGCAAAGTGTTAAACGGGATATAATTGATAAAAAATGAAATGTTAGAGTTCTTATGCGCCTAAAAAATAATAGGGATAAAATTATATAAAAATTAAAAGGTTGGCGATCTATAGCTGAAATAAAGAATTAAGGGAATAATAGTCATTTTAAAAGAGATTAATGGTAAAAAATTAAAAGGTTGAAGATAAAAAGTGACATTAGGGACATAATACGATAATAAATGAAAGATTAGGGACTTAGTAGGCCTGAAAAAATAGAGACAAAATTGATACAAAATTAAAAAGTTAGGGACCTAGAGTGAAAATTACCCTTAAAATGATGTGAAATTTTCCATTACATCAAATAGGTTGTTTTAATGGTATATTGTTTGTATCTAAAATTTGAAATTTTAAATTAGTTGGCGCAGGATAGTGAAAATTTTCAATGTTTCCTCTGCCCCACGGTGACCCGTGACTCACACGGCAAACTTTAAGGCAACTGACACATCTTAGCTGCCCAAAATATTCCCCATCTCGTGATACCCTCTTGTAAATATCCAAATTCTAAATTCCCCTTTCTTTGATTATTGGATCCAATAATCAAACTCAATTGTAATTGTAATTGAAGACACGTATTTGTTACTGTAATCGTATTTAGGACTTCTTAGATGTACATAGTTGACACTTGTCGTTGTTCATGAACTTGTAAACAATGAGAACTCTCCGCTGTAGACATATAGTAAAAGCCAAAAATCTTTCCCAGTACCATTAGTAATTAGATTCAATTATTATAATCTACTACCAAGGGAACCATTATTTTATGATGGAAAAATGCCAAATCTTTTGTTCTTTTCAACTTACCCATTATTATTGACTTTGTAATAATCTTCTTCCCAATAGAACGATTTCTTGCGGCACCTAATCAATGGTGTCATCATTTTGTACAGAATTACACTTCACATGCACAGCATTGAACCAACATCTTCTCTCCTAAAACTAATGAAATCTTCCCACGCGGCTCGACCTGGTAACTTGGCTCGGTTGATTTCCCACGCGGCTCGACCTGGTAACATTTCAGTAACTTGGCTCGGTTGATTTGCCACTCATTACCATTAGATGCTTAGCACTATACAAAAATCTGGAGTTATTCTATTCGTAAGTATGAGTTTACTTAATTTCTTACAAACTGAATACTTGATAAGATCTTATTTTTCACTCATCATATCACATTTAAATTAAAAGTTATCACATGATCATGTGTATTCGTGTAAAATTTTAAGTAAAACTTTTAAGTAAGAATAGATTTTTTCCAAAACTCTGCCATTGGTGCTAAGCTGGTGTTCCATTCGACCAAGTCAATCTCCGCCACGTGACAATATCTCATTGGGTATAAACTTTTGACTTCTTCTCGGAAAGGAATTCCAGTACTTGCCAAGTGGCATCGCCATTCATCATTGGAACATTGAAAAGTAGGGTCCTTTTGATATCTGGGTCCCCTAGCTTCCTCTGAATAGTGGTGAGGTTGGTGGCTTCCACGGTTTCGAGTACTTTTCCTAATTCCGACACGTCCTTTTCCGCCACCGTGAGGGATATCTCCGCCCACGGCACGGTGGCGGGGAAGGGTAACTGGATGCCATCCGCTATTATCACCGGCACGCACCCTAAAACCACCGATTCAACTATTCTCGGACTCCATGGGGCCCACCCCAGTGGGCACAAACAGAACTTCGACCTTACAATCTCTGACTGGTAACCGGAAAACCGATGTCTCCTCAAGTAAAACCGCCGGTCATTACCGTACTTCTTCCATATCTTCGTCCGGACTCGACTAGAAATAAGACACAAAATCAGGGATATAATTGTCTTTTCAAATGTCAACTTGAGCGAAAATTTGAAAGAGGGAGAGAGATGGACCGTACTTGCTGTAGAAACGACCTTTGATAATTTTGGGGTGAAGTTCCATTTTACCCCGGAAGAAGGCAAAAATATCACGCGTACCATTCAATGGCGATGCTTCCAGGGTGTTCCGTACACTTTCCGGCGAAACATACGGCGGAATAACCACATGTTGCACAGCATTACATGGGTGTCTATAGTTTACCCCAAACGTTTGCAAGATTATAGAATTCCTTAAAACTTCCGGAATCCCATCAGCCATTGCCATGTTCTCCTACAAACCACCATTTCACGGTAAGAACCGAAATACATAGAAAATGTTAGAAGAAATTTTATGCATACCATTGCGTGAAAGCAAGAACCGAAATCATGGGAAGCAACGAAAACATGGTCAGATCCGAATCTGTGATTCCAGAACGGAAAATTAGAGGAAATGTGCTTCACGGCAGAGGCTATGAGAGAACGTGCATGGCCAATGGCGGGGAAGCCATTAATGCTGCTGAAATTACACGAAACATAAACCGGAACGAAGAAAAAGTCAGCCTCCAAAGGGTTTAATGTTCGTACAACGTTGTTAACCAACGCCCGGTGAATGGCTACCTCGGACGCGAACAGATGCTGTATGCACCTCCCGTTTGATAGCCAATCACTGTTGTATTTCGACGGCAAATCATAGATGTAAATCTTCAACCCGTTGAAGGAATTTCCGGGGTGGCGGAGGGCGGCAGATTGTTCGATCAGGGCTCGAGAGACGGTGGAATGGGGAACGATGGTTCTGGAAAAAGAGGTGGCGGGATTATTGTCGTGGCTAATGGTGAAATAGAGGAAGAAGGAGAATGATAGAGAAAAGCAGAGGATCCATTTGAAATGTCTGAAGTGAAAGCTTCTATAGTGTCTTGTATTGTGAAAAAGCCTCATCTTCAGGTAGAAACCTTTAGGATTCATCTTTTTCTTGAATCCCTCAGTCGAGAGAAGGGAATTCTGCAAGTGGGTGTAGGGATCATTAATAAAGAATGAATGAATTGTTTTTTCAGGTTGCATTCCATCCTTGATATTCGAAGTGAATAACTCTGTTTGGACAAAAAGAGTGGGCAAATATTTGGGCAAAATAGACCCGTCACCCGTGAAATGGAAATTATGTTGACACTGCGATTTTTCATAAATCACATTTTGGTGAGGTTAACGGTACATGAACTTTACTATTTTCCATATACTCCTATAAGTTTTTATGATATTCATTTTTTGTAATTGTTTATCATTTAATATATCTTGTCCCTAACAATAATTTCCATCCAACTTCTTTTATCATAGAACTCCTAAAAACGACAAAAACATAATTAATTTTTGTCTAATGAAAATATTCAAGAATTTCAGGGAAATCTTATTGAAAAACTTCTCAGCCATGTGGTATACATTGTGACACGTTATATAGGAGAAAATGTGGATTCTTGAACATTGTCATTGCGCCTAACTAATTGCCATTTTTTTAACATTTTTAAAGTATCTAGCAACTTACTGAAGAGATATTCTTGTTAATAGAAGGTCAAGAACAAAAATTGTGATGATATAAAATTCACTAATAGCATAAGTACATTAATTAGGAACACCTAAGGATGTGTAATACAATTGGAAAAATGGTGTGATTATAAAAAGTTAGTCCGCGTCTCTCATCAAACATATGTTAAGAGATCATTTTCATATAAAAAATGGTGGTATCAGTATAGTCACTTCAATTTTAAAATTGATGTGATGTTTTATCCTTACTATATGTATCTTGTTTTGAATTTTTTGTACGTCTTTTTGTTCAAATGAAACAACTCAACTTCAAGTAGAAGTCGAATTTAAGCCAATCAAAAACTAATTAATAAGTCTACGTTAGGGATTGGTGAATCGATTAATTATAATCTCTATATCTAATTATCTCATTTCTCATTAGCTAAGTCTACTGAGAGTATTTGAAAATTTCCACGCACTTTGTCATTATATCAACATAATTCTTAATATTTCTAATTATTTTCAAGAAAGTGTGACAGAGAACAACATTTTCAATATAGATGCTCTTTTTAAACTGCCATATAACATCATTGTATTAGATTAATTTTTTTAAAAATAAAAAAGTCACAAGTCGTAAAGAAATTAAGCCGTAATTTTTTTTAGTGAGTATATCTAATAAAATAATGTTTGTTGTGTTACAATTTATAAACATTAGAAAATTTAGAGTTTTTTCTTAAGAGCTTTGTGTATAAATAGATTTATGAATTTTTCTTTTTTTAAACAAAAATAGATTTATGAATGTTATTATAAGAGAATGTGTGGTGGATATGTAAAGAAAAATAATTGAAAATTGTGAAAAATTATTTTTATATGGAGAATTTATCGTTGGTATTGATTTGATAAATTTATTGATTTATATAAAACTTTCAAAAACAAACTCTTTTAAAGTGAACTACAAGTCGACTATGTCTATCAAGTTTTAAAGTGTGACCGTCACTGTAGATAAAACTTCAAGAAAAAACTTCATAAGAAATGTAACTAGAAAAAACTTCATAAGCAAGAAATGTAACCAGAAAAAAATAAAGGTAAGAAGAGTGCCATTTACCCTTTAATATTGTGGGTGGAGAATTTCCTTTTTGCTTATTTCAACTTTAGTGTGATGCTTATCTTAATATTTGGTTAGCGGTCTCCTTTTAGGAGGATTGGCTGTTGATATATAAACTAATACAAACTCGTGTATAGCATTAAATTAACTTTGGATGATGCTATTAAATAAAGCATTGTTGGTGAGAAGGGGCCACCAAACAAAAATAGTTACACCAAGTATTAGATGCTAAAACTTTTTGTTTGACATAAAAAAATACATGTCGAGTAAACAAGATGACTCACCCCCGAAAAAAAAAAGGGGCTGAAACCAAATCAAACGAACATAAATGCAAAAGACGAGAAGTTGATGAGTTAGAACTCAAGCTGAGTTCAATACAAGCAAGTTCTAAAGGCATATATGTTTCATGTTTCAGTGTGCATGTCGTCACATTTGTACTACAATAACTGTTGGCACGTTATTGTTATTTTCAAGAATTAAAATTGATCAAGATAATGATGATTTCTATAGAGTCAGTTATTTTTTATTGGTTCTTGAACTCTATATAAGAGCCCGATTTAACTCCATAGAAAAACTAATCGTGTCCCATAAATTGATTACAAAGATCACAATTCACTTTTGCACATTTATATGGAATTAAAAACTGGTGGATAACTCTTATGTAGACCAACAAATACCAATGCATTCCCCAAGAATTAGATGGCATTAAAATTGAACATTATAACTCGATATCAAAAGAGAAAAAAGAAAGGGTGAATTTCACGAAAGGTCACCTACCTTTACAAAATGAGTACTATTTGAATAAAAATACATACAAAAATTTAAACAAAACTGACATGTAACATAATATTGTTTTTCAATACCTCATAATTCTTTTATATCAATGGTAATCACATGAGTTATGTGTCTTTTTTTCTCACACTTATTGTCTACTTGTTTGTTCAAAAAGAATTATTCTTACAGGATATAGCAATTTTATCTCTATTATTTTTGCTGAATGTTTGACTCTCTTAGAAACTCTCACAAAAGGTCCCTAATGATACCATATGTATTTTAACCATTAAATTTTGACAAAATGACAGTCTTACCCTCCACAAGTACATAAAGAAAAATCAAAGACAAAAAAGTGAAAAATGTAAAAAATATTTTACAAAAAATAAGGAACCAAATGGGGTCTCTTCACGCGTCACACCCATCTTCTCTGATAAAAAAAGGGGCGTAAGGTATGCGGGCTTCATAACAAAGCCCGTGCTGATTCTGTAGAAAACATATGAAACCCAAATTTGATAAACTAAAATGACTCGTAGCACAAAAAAAAAAAAGTACAAGATTCCAAAGGGGTTTCCCTTATATTTAGGGGAAACCTTTTTCCTAAATATAGGGGAAACCATTGATGCACTCCAATGGTATCCCCTATATTTAGGGGAATCAATTTTCTTTTATTTTTCGCTCAATTTAATTGAATAAGAAAATGAAATAGCATATTTATTTAGTTAAAATTATACTTAACTTGTATATAATTAGTTAACGTTAAATAATTTAAATCTCGAAATGAGGAAAAAAATCTAATAGCTCATTTTGTAAAAAAAAAATGCGATAATCGATTAACATTAACAACAATGCATTAATAAAGATAAATACTCAAATCAACTGGTTAACATGCACAAACTTAATTTTCACAATTACCATATTGCTGCCACATATGTTCAATTAAGGCATCACATAGTGCATAGTGTGTTGCAGTATCTTAATTTGTTGATGACGCGCATGAAACCTTTCGAACCAAACTTCTTCCTCACGCCCAGCTCAACCTCGGATGTTGGAGCCTCCCTCCACTTCTAGATTGGAGCGTCAAGATCACGCTCATCTTCAACAATCATGTTGTGCAAGATAATACAAGTTGTCATTATATTTTTTAATACACATTTTTCCCAATAGCTTATCGGTCCTGCTACAATTACAAACCTTGATTGCAAAACTCCAAAGGTACGTTCTACATCTTTCCTACAACTTTCTTGTTTAGTGGCAAATAGTTTCTTTTTTAGACCACGGAGATCGTGAATTGTTTGTACAATAGTCGACCACTTTGGGTATATATTGTTAGTTAAGTAATAACCTTTGTTATATTCTTTTCCTTGAATGACATAAAGAGTTGGAGACGTTTTGCCTTGAGTAAGATCTGAAAAAAGATGAGACCTTTCCAACACATTAATGTCATTATTTGATCTGGTAACTCAAAGTGAGCACGCCATATCCATAGATCATAGATCCTTCAGTCAGTTCTTTGAAGATGTTGGAGGATCATCAAGTCATCTACCAGATTATTGAAATTTGTGTTCTTAGTTTGTCCAGTCGTATCAATTACCCAATGTGTTTTAAGTTTGCTTTGACTTATCTGGTTTGTTGTTTATATTATTGGCTTGTCTGCTTGCCTCGTAGTACTCATGTTATTTAGTTTATCATGGTTGTTAACAAACTTAACTTATTATTTGTTTAGTTCGTCGTGCTTATATCGCTTCCGATCTATTTGAAATAAAATTTCACTTATTTTAAGCTTTAAACTTCAATAATGATATTTAATAAAAATTAAAAAATATATAATATTTGAATTACAAAAAATAAATTCATAGTACTAATAAAAAAACAAAGAATTTGGAATGCAAAATTAGAACAATCAAGTGTTAAAAATCGAAATTAATTCATAAATAACATTGTTGTAATTAAAATAGTGATAAATTTGTAAATAACCAATGATATTATTGTAAATAATTAACCAACTCCAAATATAGGGGAGCTGAATAGTGTTTGGAGTAACACTATTCACCTCCCCTATATTTGGGGTTGGTTTATAGGAATCATTGGAGATGAACATACCTCAAATTTGGGGGATTTCTCTATATTTGAGGTACCATTAGAGATGGTCTAATGACACTATATGTATTTTAACCATTAAATTTTCACAAAATGACAATCTTACTCTCCACTAGTAAATAAAGAAAAATCAAAGACAAAAAAAAGTGAAAAATGTAAAAAATATTTTACAAAAAATAAGGAACCAAATGGGGTCTCTTCACCCGTCACACCCACCTTCTTTGATAAAAAAAGGGCATAAGGTATGCGGGATTCATAACGAAGCCCATGCTGATTGTGTAGAAAACATATGAAACCCAAATTTGTTAAACTAAAATGACTCGCAGCACAAAAAAAAGTACAAGGTTCCTTATTTTTTCAGCTCTCTTTTAAATTTACATTTGATCAAACAAATTACGCTCACATATCTCATGAAACTTAACGTACTACACAATCTCTACCATTTAACTACACTAATTTTCTCCTTTAAAAAAAAAATCTACACTAATTTTCTTTCTTATTTTAACCAAAAAATTGTGAAAAATTGTGAATTGTAACGCCCGCTTAGTAATTTATAGCAGAAAAGTGAGACATTTGGGAAAATATGCGAGTCCCCAGTATTGAAAATACAATACTTTGACTTTTTGAAAAAGTTGGTGTTAGTATTTATCAGAATAGTCATAGATTGTGACTTCCCCTCCCTCTCAAAATTTGAGTTACTAGCATAACACCAGTGTGTTACACAGGAAGAACAAACAATTCAAACTTAGCTTTTAATTAAATGCAAAATAATTAAATCTCCATTAATAATTTAAAAACACAAACATTGAAATATTAAAACAATCGCATTATCATTATAGTTTAGATTAATTACTCCCAATGTCCCCAACCTTTCAAGTAATTATCGATCACGCCCCCAACCTTTAATTTTCCTTTTGTGCTTCCTCAACTTTTAGTGAAATCCTTTTTTTAGTCTCTGTTGATGGAAAACGTCAATTTCATCTCTTAATGGCAAGGGTATTTTTGGTAAAACATAAAAATTAAATATTTTAACACATTTTAGTTTTAAAAAATAAAAAAATAAGAAAAAATAAGAAAATTTGAGGGAGGGAGACTCCCCCAACCAAGAGGCTGGCCTTCTTTGGGAATTTTTTGCAGCCAGAAATGGCTGTCAGTTCCTATAACAAAAGGGAGGGATTCGGCAACAAAAGGGAAGGAATCTTTCCCCTTTTTATTGCCCAAAATTGCTATCATTTCTTGTAGCACAGGGGGGCTCCTCCTTTAAGCTGCCGGAAATGGCAACCATTTCTAGTAGCTAGGAGTCCCCCCTCTGGCAGCCTCTTGGTTGGGGGTGGAGTCCTCCTCTCCCAAATTTTTTTTAATTAAAATATGTTAAAATATTTATTTTTTTATGTTTTACCAAAAATGCCCCTGCCATTAACGGATGAAATAGACATTTTCCACCAACAAGGACTAAAAAAGGGATTTGATTAAAGGTTGAGGATGCATAAAAGGAAAATTAAAGGTTGGAGACGTTAGGTGTAAGTAACCCTTATAGCTGTCGATAAGAGCATAATATATTCACTATGTGAACAATGCATCACCATATCTCGATTCTTTCATAAGAGCTTGAAAGCATTCCTTGTAATCAGATAATTTCCATTATTATCCGTAACAGAAAAGTGATCGATCATATAAATATTTCATTGACTGATTAGTTGATCGAACCTTCTAATAAGCTAACCCTTTGCAATTGCTTGAATTTTATCGCCCCATGAGTATTAAGTTAATCAGCATATAATGTTGGTTGACTTCCATTGCAATTGAACAATATAATTTGTAAATATACAGTATAGAGAGGGAACATCTACAATTTTAATAGCCACATAGAATTCAACAAAAAACACAATCATCGTGGAAATTAAATAGATGAAAGCATTATAAAAATAAGAGTAAGGAAGTAATTAAATTGATATAGAAAGTTATAGAATTTTTTTTAAATAATGACAGAAGCAATAGAAACTAAAAATTAGAGATTTAGGAGATTTGACGAAAGTAAGAGTTTATTACATATGCATAGAAATAGAGTTTGTATAAATTAAGGAAAAATCATGGTTGGAATTTATTTATAGTAGATAAATTATTCCAATGTATCACTAACAAAAAAATACTAAACTAAAGAAAGATTTCATAAAATGGTAAAACATAACAAATATAGAAAAATAATTATTGTATTATTACTAAAAATATAATAATTGAATTATTATTAAATAGATGCAAATTATTTGAATACAATTTCCTTACTGCCTTAATATGAGAGGTGTTCAACTGTATTACGGAAAAATTAAAAATCAGACCGTATAAAATTGCGTATTCTGGGCCACACACATCTTTTAATACTGTTTGATTTAAAGAATATAAGTAAACCAATCTATCGAAAAAAAATTGTTAGATTTCTTAAATAGATTACTAAAGTATAAAATAATAAGTTTATTCGTAACAACATGACATTACATTCTACTAACTAGAATAGAAACATCTTGAAT
>CAVNYN010272569.1:0-30604 GCA_963692815.1 Nyctanthes arbor-tristis | reverse complement strand
CCGGCATCTCATCCTTAGAGAACATTAGAGAAGCCATGGGACAGTGAGGATGTGGAATCGATTTGCCTACCTTGAACAATGATTATTAGTCGCTGACATAGCTTATTGTCTTGAATCCACAGGCTTTGGAGGGGTATGGCGCCGTTCATGATTCACACCTCAGGTGAGTGTTTTGATGCTTATTACCCGAAGGGTAATTTTTTCCCGGAACAAATTAGACGTATGAACTCAAGAGGTTTATTCTTTTTCCCTTGCTGATATGTTTCTTATGGGAGTCTAAGCAAAATTGCATGATAGCTGCATGATTTTTTTTAACTGAGATGATATGTAGCAGTTTAACTAGACTACTCTGAATAGCTTATATTTCATGCTAAACATTTTCTGTTACATCCACTTTTCTTCTATCGCCCTTTGTTTCTTTTACTCTTGGCAGAGGTGGGGGCCCTTATGATGATAGGCGGTATATAGATGAAAGGTTCTCAAGTGACAATGTCTATCCAAGGGATGACTTTCACCGGGACATATTGGAGAGGGATAACTATCCACCTCCACCACCAGCTGGCATGTGGCCTCAACCAAGGCGGAGAAACTATGAAGAAGAATATTTTGATAGGGATTATAGACGACATGAGAAGCTGTATGTTGATCTATTTTTAAATGAGTTATTTTCTTGAAGCTGAAAAGTATCACAATTGATGCATTCTTGAATACAATAAATCGTTGATGTTAATAAAGTACAGACAACTATCTCTTCATGGGTTCAACAGGCCTGCTAGATATGGAGAACGTGAACATGATGATTATGGTTACGATGATTACGAGTACAAATCTCGTTTTTCTCGCCATAGCAGAGAGGACAGCCGTGAAAGAGATATTGAGTATGGGAGACATGGTTATGATTCTGACTATGATAGAGGCAATAGGCGGGAGGGTCACTGGAGGAGGCATGAATCTCGTGAACGGGAGTGGGATAATAGAGGCCTGAGCCGGGAACGGGATGAGAGTCCATACAGAAGGCATGATGATTCTCGTTCTCGTTCACGTTCTCATGGTCGTGATGATCGTGCAAAGTCTAGGTCCCCTCGAGGACGGAGTCATGTTCGAAGTCATAGAGAGGACAGTTATGATGATGGTCGGCATGAAAGAAGTGGCAGAAGAAGTGATCGTGAAGATAGACGTCAGCACGATCATTACCCTGTTGTATGTGTTCCATTGTCTCATTGTATCTTAGTTGTTTTTTGCAATTCATATGATCAAGGGCTTGAACGTGTGTTGCTTCTTTCTAGGCTCCCTCTGCTACTGTTGTTGTAAAGGGTCTTTCTCAAAAGACAACTGAGGAAGATTTATATCAGATCCTCGTACGTCTTGTTCATTTTTCTTTCATATTTCTTTTGTGGAAACTATCACTTTATTTCTATCAAACTCTTTATTTACACCTTAGATGATGTTGTTTGTTGCTATTAGGCTGAATGGGGACCCCTCCGTCATGTCCGCGTGATCAGAGAACGTAGTTCCGGCATATCTCGTGGATTTGCTTTTATTGATTTCCCATCTGTGGTACGCATATAAGTGGAAATGAGTGGAGAGCTCATTTTAATTGCTTAATTTTGTAGTTGTGGTTGTCATATATTGTGAGGAGAAATATGATTCGACTACTTTCTGTTTGGAAATATAAATAAAAAAATAATATAGGCTTATTGTTGTAAAACAGGAGGCAGCACAAGCAATGATGGCCAGGCTTGGTGACGAAGGCTTCCTTGTAGATGGCAGGAACCTCTTCTTTGAATACAGGTGTATATCATATAAATATCCTTTGTGATTACTACAAAATTAGCCAACAGCCAAGGTGCTAAGTTCCAGTTAATTTGCATTGTCTGAAAGGTGACTGAGCTGATGAATAGGTTAGAATGGCTTGGTGTTGAAGGCATTGGATGGTGCAGTAGTTGTCTTATGTGGGGCTCTTCCGATCTCATAGTACAAAAATTAGGGTTAAGTACCTTATAATTTCATTTTTAAAACACTTGAGAAAAAAATTGAATTGGTAGGTTTCCACTGCATTTCCTTAAATCATTTAACTGCCAATGCTTTTGGACTCTTTAGGGGCATGCTTCTTGTATGAAATTTCAGTCTAATTGGTTTACCTTTAGTTGATTCTTTGTTTACCAGTCCTTTTATTCCTGCATTTTATTCATCCATCTTTATACTGCCTAATGTCTTCATGCTATTTTATCACTAAATCTTGCCTTTTATTTTGTTAAGTTTCTTGAGATTTCTGTACTTCATGTTTCCTGACACCGTCTCAATGCCACAGCACTTCAACATATCCGCATATGGATATGAGCTCTAGAGCTTCATTACTTCATTTAGATCTTCAAGCTGCATGCAGAATGTAAATTAATGTTTTACTGTGCAGAGACTTTTATACATGTTAAATAAATTAATTGCGTTATAGTTAATTAATAGACTCTATCCACGAAAATTATCCCAATGATATGTGTAAAGAGTATCTTTACTAAATATTTACGATCATCAGTATAAGCGCTTACTTTTGTTGCAGTAGTAAGCCAACTGGGGGGGTTAGTGGACCTTTTGGAACAGATCATGCATCAAGATCAGGCCATGGTAATCACAGAAGTATTGCCATACCATCTGATTGGATGTGTACCATTTGTGGTTGTGTCAATTTTGCGCGGCGTACCTCCTGTTTTCAGGTTTATCTTTATCTGCTATTTACTTGGAAGTAATATTTTCTTGCATTAATTTCACCTCAGTAATTCTTGTTCTATTGTGATGTGAAACAATTTCTGTTAGAGCTTTTGTTTCTATATTTTTTCAAGGCAGAATTTGTCAAATTTGGAAGTTTAACAATTTACTTTTTGCAGGCTGGGTATGAGATAGTTATCCTGTAGTCTATCGCTTTTGGCTGACTCATTATAAAGTTGATGTATTCAGTCTTGATTTGGATATTATTTATTCTTTGGTAGAATTTTCATTATTTTGGTCTGAGTTTTAAACTAACAAGGAGAGGTTATGCTGATGCTTGTGGAGAATCATTTTTCAGCATATATGAGCTTCATTCACTAGTAACTTTTATGAATGGGATCTCTTTTCATCTGTTGAACAGTGTAACGAGCCAAGAATGGAAGATGCTCCACCGGCTGATATGACATCATCAAATTCTACTCCCATTGGGAAGAGAGGAGAAGCAGGCTAGTTTTACATGCACCTGTTCTTTCGGTAGCCATGACAAGCATGTATATAATATTGTCTATGATGAGCATGTATTAAATATATCTATGTCGATATGCTTTCAGGTCCTACTCATGTTCTTGTTGTTCGTGGATTGGATGAAAATGCAGATGAGGAAATGCTTCGTTATGAATTTTCTAAACACGCTCCGCTTAAGGTAAATTATTTTGTTCATTGTTGCATGGAATAAAAGTGGTCTTGATGCGAGCCTCAAAATTCGCCTTAAGGCACAAATCTGGAACAAATCTTTTGGGGGCAGACACATCATCTATGGAGGTGCGTGAGGCGTATGCCTCACTTTATTTTTTTCAAAAACAAAGGGATTGTAGGGGAGGGAAATTGAACCCTTACTCAAAGGCGTAGGAGCCAGTTAGGATGCTATAAGACCGCATAGGTCTCTGAAGCGTATGCCTCATTTAAGCTTTAAAATTTTTTAAATTTTTTTCTTTTTCTTCTTGTAATTTGAAGTCTAATTGGTCCCCTAGTATATGTGTTTTTCATATTTGACTCATCAATTTCAGTACAATACAACACTTTTTTAGGGCCCATCAGTTCTTTACTATTATAAAAATAAAACCGACAATTCCCTGTTTCCTGTCCCACACACCACAAAGTCTCCAACTCTAATGTTGTCAGTGATGGCAGTACATACTCGGCAATGGGTTTCATATTTCCTCCTACCCCCTTCTCGTCTCTTGGGACTCCCCGGGGGGGGGGCTTTCTTACTTTTTGTGGTGTTTTTATTTATTTATTTATTTTGGGTGTTGTGTTTTTTTGTGTTGTTTTTTGGGTTTTTTTTTTTTTGGGGGCGGGGGTGGGGGGCGGCGGCGGTGGGGTGGCCTGTTAACAAATTTTTTAAATTTCTTTCGCTATGGTGTAAGCCTTGCCTCATGTAAGGAAAATGCACCTTTTCTAACAATGCATCCTTGTGGTTAGTACTTTTTCCTTTTTTTCCCCAGGAGAGCTGGATTGATTGGATTTTAACTTTTACAGGATCTGCGACTTGTTAGAGACAAGTTCACTCATGTTTCAAGAGGATTTGCTTTTGTTCATTTTTATTCGGTAAGTAATATTTGATTGTTGAGTAAATTGATTACACAACTCTTGTTTGTGGTGCCACTATTTGGCATTTCGTCTGGCTGGTGAATACTGTATTTCTTATTCTGATTGTGAATTAGATCGGAAGAGCGTCGCCAATACCCGTCTGCTTCAGAAGAAAAAAAGAGAAACAAAAAGGAAATGTGGGGGAATAGAAGGCAACAGCTAAGCATGTGATACCGTTTGGTTGGATAGGCATTCTGGTAGCTTTTCCTTAAAAGCTATCTCGGTAATATATGGCTACAATATGGAATTTAGGGAATGGCTAGAGGTCTTCTTACTCTAAGTCTCTAACAGATGATGTTTGTGGATGGATTTTCATTAAATGGATTCATAAGTATTATTATTAATTTAGAGCTTGTTCTAGGGAGCTTTATGGAGATTTTGATTTCTGAAAGTTGATTGTTTGGGAGAATGTTGGTAGAAAGGTAAAGAAAGATTATTGTGTGAAAATTTGTTTTTTTATGTGGTTGGTGTTAAAGTTCGATTTATGGACCAACTTTGATTTAAGATAAAGCTCCCTAGAACAAGCTCTTAAAATAAGACGGTAGTGATGTGCAGCACACATGTAGTGGCCATTATCAAAAAAGGGAGGGGGGAAATTTTTTGAACGTAGAAATTAATTTAGGGAAGCTGAGGAAAGAAGTTAGAATCGTCGACTGGATTATTACTTCTAAGGCAAAAGTTAAGAGCTTGTTCTTCGGAGCTTTATCAAAACATAAACTTATCAAATCAATACCAACCACAGATTCTTCACCAAAAACAAATTTTCACACTTCCCAATAATCTTTCTTTACATTAGCACCACACATACATTCTCTTATAAATCCAAAACTCTTTTTGATAAAGCTCCAAAGAACAAGCTCTAAATAAAATGGTGGTGGTACAATTATATTTGCAACTCAAGCTTCAACAGATGTTTAAGAATGCTTTGATGATTTCTTGGTGACCTTTTCGTTCCCCCCACCCCCACCCCCCCAAAAAAAAAAATTGGGGTTTAAATTTACTGTTCTTTAGCAACCATTTATAAATGCTTTTATTTATAGATTTAGTTATCATTGTACTAGTATGGACACTTGTCAAGCACTATATTATTTGACGCTTACGAGTCCGTCACATCAAGCCATAATTTTTTTTTTTTTAATTTTTAACAAAATTTAAGCAACCAAATCATGTTCAAAAAATAAATGTTCATTAGATTGAGGCCATCTGTAAATGGTTCCCAAACGGACCCACCCTTAATTGGAGAAGGTCTCAAAAAGAAAGAAGCATCAAGTTCCAATTACGCCACCCAGAAATAAGCGAGTTTGTTATGGTTAATATTATCTCAGAATCATACATGTACATAATCGTAATCATTACACCCATCTAGACATTTTAGACATTGCTGAAGATATTGGTATTTCAAAAGTAGCTTAAAATTGTGCCCAAGACTCAAAAAGTCGGAATAGGAATATCTGAATTACAAAAAAGGTTATATAAAGCACTATTTTAACTACAAGGACACCTTTATCTACTTTAGTAATCTAATGATGGATATTATTTTTATTTTTCACCGAACAATAGAAGATATGAGCTGAGCTACGTTAGCCATCTTTTTGCCTCATTTTTGCAGCAGAGTGTCCTTAATCAAAGAGTTTGTTGGAGTATCTTTCTTCACTTTATATTTTTTATTTATTATATATATATTCTGTTTTTTGGATGAACTTTTTTGTGAAAAGAATCCGTTGCTTGTTTAGAAGTTCTACGAATATGACAGGAACTGGTAGAACTATCCAAAATTTGGGTTCATTGTTTCTTTTTTTAATAATTAAAAGCTGTTCAATGGGTCAAACCTCAATACCAACCACATGTTCTCTGTAAATAATTAATTATTTTCACATTATCCGGTAATCTCTCTTCACTTCCTAACCACACATCTCAAAAGAGAATCTACTTCCCCGACAAAAGAAGCTACAAGAACAAGCCCAATGTCGTCCCCAAAATATGGTCCAGTTTTGATGTTCCATATAATTTTTAGGACATTGTGAGAGCTACTGTAGACGGTTGATGTTGTGGGCCTTTTTTAAAATTTTATTTAATTTTAAAGTTGATGAATATTTTGCCTTGTTTTCTTTCCCTTGGCAATAATCTGTATTTGGTTTATTTGCTTACTTATATTCAGGTTGAGGATGCTACTAAGCCCTTGGAGCAACCAATGGTACCACCTTGGAGAAAAATGGGCAGATTCTTCGAGTTGCTTACGCAAAAAGTATTATTGGAGGTGGTACGGCAATTCCAGGTGCTTCTCAGTCAAGCAGTCTTGCTGCTGCTGCAATTGAAGCAGCAACCTTTGCTCAGCAGGTCTCCTACCTAGCTTTTACCCAGGACATTTATGTACTTTGTACGTAAATAGATGTCCATGGTTCATGTGTCTATGTCTGCCTATGTTTTTGGCATTTCAGTGAAAATATCAATATCCAGGATATTAGTGATAGGATAAATCAGTTTAGTCTTACAAATTTGTTAATTATTATTATCAGTCACCAAAAATGCCATTTCTCTTTAAGCAAGTTTCTTTATTGTGATGCCAGTTATAAATGTAGTTATATAAACTTAGTGAATATTTGCAATTCGCTCACAATAGCATTGCTGTGTAGACTAATATATTTTCTTCTTGAGCTGTGGCTCTAATTGATGATCGTATTCTGCTCCTACTGACTCTTGGTACTTACTATAATGGAAAATTTAAATATGTGAGTTACGCCCCAAAAACTGTTTTAGACATGCTTTCCAGTCCACGATATACGTTCTAGATTTTAACCGTCAGTAAGCTGATATTTTCTTTCCCTGTTCCGATCATAATGAATCTTTTGTTGTGTGATATAAGATTAATCATGCATTGAGCCGAGGCTAAAAAGACTTAAGCTATTTTTAGTCTTTGTCTATGTGCATATTGAGTTTACTTTTTAGTTCTCATGTATGGCCACAAAATCTGGTTCAACTTTGATTCGATCTTTTTGTCTTGTGCTGACCTTAAAACAAGTGGAGAATTTTTGCTTTTCTGTACTGGCTACTTATTCTTTTTTAATTCCTCCAGTATGATGCGGTTGGGTGGGCACCAAAAGAGTACAATCCTGATGATAAACAGCCCACTGGCGAGCAAGAGCAGGGCGGACAAGACACAGGCCAAAATGTTCCTTCAGCACCGCGATCTGGTTTTGTGTGGGATGAAGCCTCTGGTTATTATTATGATGCTTCTTCTGGATTCTACTATGATGGAAATACAGGTATATTTGTTTCATATTTTTACTTGTATATGTTCCTCAGGTCCCATAACTTGCAAGATCATTGACCAAGTTAATATTTTCACCTTACACCTTTATAATGTGAAATTATCCGTGTTAATGCATATGAATGAATTAGACATTTGGAGTGTAGCCACGCGTGTGTCTTAACAATTTTTAGTGCATAAAAAGGATTCTTGTAGCTGACCTCTAATTCATGGAGGGATTTTCCTTTTTGTTGTCATTCTAAGTTTGTTTGGTCTGCATCCTGTATCCAGTGACTGATTTTGGCATTTACATTTGTTTTCTAATCAAAGAATCATGTAATTTCTAATTGTATTGTTTCCCATTAAGCTGTAACATTGTAACATTTTTTTATGTCATAGGATCATGTAAGTATCATTTTTTTTATGTCATAGGATCATAGGATTTTTTATAAGTCCGAAAGCAAGTGTCATATTAGATGTGTGTGACACAATTTTATGCTTGTAAAAGATGCGGATCTATATTCAACTCCAGAAAATCCTAGAATGTCAAGAGGCATCCCACATTTTGACATACGACTCTTCATCTACTTCATTACACAATTAGCCATCTGCAATATACCTTGCTTTTTTGCAGGTTTCTTGCTTGCTATTTCTCTTTTTTCCCCCTTGCCTTCAGATCCGATTGTTTAGCTCTACATATATACATTGTCAAGCCTATTCTTTTTGTTTTAGAAAAAGCCTGGAACACAACACACTATTACTCCAGCGCCAAAGTTGACAGTTGTATGCTTGCATATAATTTGCTATCTGCTGCTCTCTTCTTTGTTCCCCTTTTTCTTGTCTCATATCCCATTTAAAATTGCATTCATATATTGTGCTCGTTTTCCTAAATAGAATTGTGTTCTTCGGAAAGCACCAATCTTTTCCTCACTCTAAATACTTAAAAAAGCATGGGAATAGCTTGTGAGCATATTTTATCTCTTCGTTTGTTTTAGGGTCATGCATTTTAAACCGTTGCATTATCTTCCTTTGTTATTTGTGTTTCAAGATGTAAGCGTCTTGATATTGATGGGCTTGGGAAAAAGAGATGTTACTTGATTGGCAAGTTATTGATGTTGGTTTTAATGGCGTGGTTTCTGAAAAGGGGTTGTGGATTGAGTAATATATTCATAAAACATAAGGAAACCTGAACATCTTTAATTTCGAAAAATGAAATGCCAACTGGACTTAGTCTCCAGTCTAGACAAAAGGCATTATCCTTCTGGAAATTATGGAATTCAGGCACCAGCCACATGTAAAAGGAATTGTCTGGATTTTTTGCATCTACAGATATTATCCCTTTTATATGATCTAGGCTATAAAATTTAATATCTCCTACTTTGAACTTCCCAGGTTTATATTATGATGGCAACAACGGTATCTGGTATTCTTATGATCAGCAAACTCTGCAATATATTCCTTGTGCCGATCAGATTGATAAAACTGCTGAAAAGCAGAGTGAAAGTAAGGCAACTGATGGTACCAGCAATAAGAAAGTGGTAATATCAGCACCAGCTGCTACAATAACGTCAAATGAGAAAACTACTTCATTAGCTGATGCTGTCCAGGCTGCTGCTGCTGCAGCAATAGCAGCTGAAAAGAAAGAGAAGGAGAAGTTAAAAGAAATAAGACTTGCTTCCAAAAGTAGCATCTTGGCTAGCAAGAAGAAGATGAATAATGTTTTAACCATGTGGAAGCAAAGGAGTCACGAAGGACAAGCACCAAGGGTAGCACTTGATGACAACCAGACATCAGCCGCAGTTGAAGAGCGATCTAACACAGCATCATCCACCAAAAGCAAGTTCAAAAATGATGTGACGAGTACAAGAGAAAATGCAGTGGCCTCTTCTGGATTTGCCACAAGTGCTCCTGTCTCTGACGCAGAAAGGGCCACAAACATGATGGCTGGTTCTAGCGGGTCCTTAAAAGGGGTGATTAGAAGTTCTGGAATGGGGGTGGTGAAGTCGGATACTTTATATGCAGGTTCAGTAGGAGGTGCTTCCACTTCTTCGACTAGCACATCTTCAGCTTCATCCTCAATGACATTCCCAGATGCCTCAACAACGGTGACGCCTTTCAGAACAGATTCTTCGGCACTGGGTTCTTATGCATCCCCTGTTACTGCTGGAAGTGCTAAAAGAAGGTTCTCAGAGATGCCATCTTCTACTCTCTCGAATAAGGAACAGCCACAGACTACCTACAGAGATCGGGCAGCTGAACGTAGAAGTTTGTATGGTTCAACATCGGGCTTTGGGGATGACCCATCTGATCTCGGAGATTTCAGTAAGTGTCCCTTGATTTTTGTCATTTGATATTTTCTGTTATTTTGTTTCTCTCAGCAGCATTAAATTCTAGAGCAAGCTAACTTCTGCATCTAGCATTTCTATATGTGGTACAATTGCTCTGGAATTTCTAACAGAACTTAGTTGCAGATAGGCAAATGTTGACTAGTCTGCTAAAGCATCACACTTTCCCTGGTGCAAACAAGCATAAAATCTTGAGATGGATAAGATTCCAATGGTCGATTGCTAGTTTTATCTCTTCAGGATCTCTATTGACTTGTTAGAAAATCTTTGTTCTTGTTATTGCTGCTGGATATCCAAGATCGAGATTCGACATTTAAAAGGGGTGCTTTGGATTCTATGCCTTTCCCCCCCGGTGTTGGAGGTCGGAAGAGCGTCTGGAGATGCAAATACTCAGAACTATGATGTGATCACAGCAGACAAGGCAATTGATGAGACGAATGTGGGCAACCGGATGCTCCGCAGCATGGGCTGGCATGAAGGCTCGGTACCAATTCTCATCCTGAATTACCTCAGTTCCATGATTGTTTTACGTAAAAGCAAATATCGATGTGCTAATAAAATATATGAGGAATGACGATACTCTGCCTGTTAAGTATGATATCAGTTGGCTTTGTTATGGGAATTTATCTGTCTCATAGTGTCACAACTATGAGATTGCAAGTTTAGGCAATGCTCACGAGTTCTCTTAGTTGTTGGAGAGCAGAACTTTAGGCAATTATGAGCTCTAAAGTGACTGGCAATTCTTATCGTTTATTTTTGTATCTGACTTTGCATTTGGGAATTTTTGTTTTGTTTTTGTGTGTTGATCATAAAACTAGGGACTTGGGAAAGATGGAAGCGGAATGATAGAGCCTGTCCAAGCGCAGGCTATGGACACTAGAGCTGGACTCGGGAGTCAGCTAAAGAAGGTGGATCCACAACTTGAAGTACAAGCTGGAGATAGTTACAAACAAGTTATTCAAAAGAAGGCCATTGCGCGGTTTCGGGAAATGTCATGAGTTGATTTGGCACGGTCAGAGCTTTTATCTGTGTTTTCCTGTTCAGTGTTTGTAGAACTACTTAAAGGTCACTGTAATGCAAATCATGTAGATGGTAGTGCGTTATGTCCGTTACTGCTTCATGTTTAATTGAAATTACTTGGATAATTTATATTAACTTGAAAGTTTTCATATTTATGTTCTATGCTTTTATTATGCATGGTTGAAGATTCTGAACAATGATGCAGCCAACGCTACGTGGTTGTTCCTTGCCCTTTTAGATTACGCGAAGTTGTTGGTGATTTCGGTGGTGAAATGGTGGTGGGAGATGAACTGCTCTACTCCTGTAATGCTAATGATGGTAACGGTAGCAAAATAGTTACTGTGATCTGTGGGTTAAAACAAAGTGGAAACTCATGTCTTCACATTGATACTGGGGTTAATTGTACCAGGGGTTATACCAGACTTACAAACAGGTCGTTAAACTTTAATTGCTTGCAAATAGATCACTCAACTTCAATCGCTATAACTAGATCATGGAAGTTTTATGGCAAACATTTTTTCGTTCTTGACACCACATTATAGTCTAGTTTTGATCACCTACCCTTATGTAGGTAGATTAAAGTCTACCCTTTTTTACATGGCATGTAAGAGGGGGTAGACTTTAATCTACCCACCATGTAGGAGGAGGTATACTTTAATCTACCCACCCCCTCCTACATGGCATACCATGTGGTATGTCATGTAGGATGGAGTAGACTTTAATCTACCCACATTATGGTAGGTGATCAAAACTACATTATAGTCCCAACATCTATAAAAATTAAAATTGATATCTACACCACTATCAGGTTACATATATAACCCATAATCTGACAATTAATTAAAAGAAATAAAAATAGAAGAAATATCGGTACACCACATAATTAGCCACTTTATTCGTCATCGTGGCAGTACACCAGACTGCCATTTCATCCGAATAATCGGAGTTTCTAGCAAGAATTCAACTGAAGTGGTAAGGAAAAAACCTAGGGCGTTTGGTTTATTTTTTGGGGCATGGTGGTAGTGACGAATTGGTGTCTAATTTTCTGGTTGCACCGGCGTTGGAATTGAACACCAAACAGAAACAAGAATCATTAGCCCTCCAAGGCACCATCCCAATGCGAAAATTCACTCACCAAAATGGGCCTTAAAACCTCTCGTGAAATGCTGGATGACACCGCCAGAGCCACCCAGTACGTCACCATCTTTCAAGCACGGCAGAAATATAAGACTCAAAAACCTAGCAAACGGAATCCACGACGATTCCAATAATGTTACCAGATTCTTAATCCTTACCCCGGAAAACCCATAATTCCTCGAAGAAAGAGGTCATTCAAAACAAACATCGTTGTTGCTCAAGAAAAGGGTACAAATGTTCTATTCAAAGTTCTACACGCCTTTTCTTTTCACAATATAAACTTGACAAAAGATAGAAACATTACATGGCCGCACCGGAAATAGCCAATACTGGTGGCGAACAACGGTGCCAAAAAATTTGAATACATATTTTACATAGATTTTGAACCATCAATGGCGGAGAAGAGAAGGGTAGCCGGAATTCATATCTCTTTTACCCTTGAAGCCAGCCCGAACCTCGCAGGAGGGACGCCGGAACTGGTTTGACAGAAGATCGTGGTGTAGATAGAATTAAACAAATAAAAAAAGGTCATTTTTGTCATTTTATTTGTCTTTTTTAGTAAATAAAAAATTTATTTAAAAATGTGGTGTCATAAACCTTTTTTGTGGTAGCAATATAGCCACCCAATTTTTATTTACTTGTAGAATATTTTGATAGCTTACAAAAAATCTTAACATTTAACATTTATCTTGACTTATATAATAATTTTAAATAATCTTTGTTTGATTGTCATGTTAACGTGTCTATCTGTCTCACGAATATAGATTTTTTTTCTTTGAATGTCCCAAATATATAAAGTGCTATGATCAATATTTCTTATTTATTTGTTCTTCTTTCAGTACCATATTAGATAGTATTAAAATAAAATGATGCTATTTAGTGCCACTAGTAATCATTAACATGTTTTTTCCCTAATGATTAAATGATAAATAAATACATTTGGATAATTCACATATTAAAGCATTTAATTTAACTTATTATTTAATATGTGACATTAACATCTAGTGACCTTGGTTCTCATAAATAAATAACATTATGACGATCTTGGCTAGCTAATAGCCTCATACCAAAGTGAAAAGCCTAAGTTCCTTTTGGATGTCATATGTAACGTGACTGCTTTCTATTAACAGTCGAGCTCTATACACAGAACCTGATCTGACTCCTTAGAAACAACTCCATTTAATTCAATCTTGGGGGTTGTCCCCCGACACATAATTTGGTGGATTTAATTGGATTTATGACTTCTCATGGATTTCATAGATTTTGATAGAATCCTTCATATTCCAATGGAATTCTATTCAATGGATTTTAATGGATTTCAATACATTTTTGTGAAATTTGTTGCATTTAAGGAATTTTACAAACGTCTATCACCTTCTCACCGAAATGATGAGGACATGAGGAACAATATTGGCACGGCTTTTGGAGTAGATGTCTAACGAAGCCATGATAAATATTTGGGCCTACCAGTGGTAGTGGGAAAGAACAAATTAAAAGCAGGTTTTCGGCATGTTGAAGGAACGGGTCTGGAGGAAGATAAAGAGTTGGAAATGAGGTTTCTTCTCCTCTGCGGGCATGGAGATTATGGTTAAATCCGTATTACAAGCCATACCGACAAATGTTATGTATTTATTCCGGATTCCTTCTACTCTTTGCAGTGAACTTCGTGGCGTGTTTTCGAAATTTTGGTGGGGGGAAATCAGCTCTAAGAAGAAAATGGCATGGGTTAGTTGGAGCCAATTATGTAAAGGGAAGTGGGGTGGTGGTTAAGGCTTTCGTAACTTGCTTTCTATTAATCAAAGTCATCTCGCAAAGCAAGTATGGGGTTTAGTTCAATCCCCACGTCATTGGCAGGACGAGTTCTTATGGACAAATACTTTCCCGATGACAGTGTTCTCCTAGCTCGAGAGAAGCCGGGTAGTTCACATTTGTGGCAAAGTTTTATGGGAGGCAGAGAGACCATTTAGAGGGGAACTAGATGGAAAGTCGGGTCGGGGGAGAACATACATATTTGGAATGATGCATGGATCCCGGATGACAGATTTAAGCGCCCATTCACCACCCCAAACAATGCAGTGACAATGGTTGAAGAACTCCTTGATGACAATGGGGACTGGAACCTGGCAATAGTGGAAAATAACTTCTGGCCCATTGATCAATCCAGAATTTTGACCATTCCAGCTGGGTGTGATCAGGATGACCGTATTATATGGCATCATTCAAATGACAGCAGCTACTCGGTGAAGGGTATCATCTCACCTTTAACCGATGAGATGAAGGGGGCAGTGGACAGTATGACAAATGGTAGAAGCTTATTTGGAACCTTAACATCCCACCTAGAGTCA
Source organism: Nyctanthes arbor-tristis (assembly GCA_963692815.1). NCBI lineage: Eukaryota > Viridiplantae > Streptophyta > Magnoliopsida > Lamiales > Oleaceae > Nyctanthes > Nyctanthes arbor-tristis. The sequence goes on along the minus strand of CAVNYN010272569.1, from coordinate 16,157 downwards.
AGCATCTCATATGGAGGGTAACAAGAAATGCTATGCCAACAGGCAATAACCTTCACTGAAGGAAGATTTCATCAAATTTCTCATGCCCACGTTGCCATGCAGCAGAAACCGATTACCATCTCTTTTTCTAATGTCAATGGAGTAGTGATATGTGGAAAGAACTCGGCATTTGGGACAGGATCAAAGGTAGGCTAAGAGGAGGTAATATGTGTGACATTGGGGAGTTTACTCGTTACATGGGCTTCCTTTTGGATCGTGGTGCTTTGGAGCTGTTTTCTATGGGGATTTGGATTATTTGGAGTACTCGGAACACTTTGAACCATGGCGGAGACATCCAACAGGTGAAAATAACGGCCAACTTCATCGTGGTTTACTTAATGGAGTATCAGAAGATTCATGCAAATTCGGCCAAGGTGGAGAATTTACCATTTTTCTTGAGACAAGTTGCATGGACGTAACCGGAGGGTATTATCCATGGATGGATTCTCCAAACTGATGCCGCCGTCAGATCACTTGAAGGCTGGATCGGGAGGGGGGCGGTTGTAATGGATGATTGCGGACAGATTATGGGTGCCTTCGCAAGAAGGAGAGATATTAATGATCCGGAATCAGCCGAGGCCTATGCCCTTAGGGATGGATTGAGGTTTGTGATAGAAAACCAATGGGACATTGCAAGAGTGGAGATCGATGAACTTAACGTCGTACGTGGCCTCATTGCAAATGAACCATTTGCACTCCTTGGTCCTGTCCTGAGTACTATTAGAAGCTTTCTTGAGCAAGTCAAATGTGGTACATGTTGTCATATCCCTCGCGAGAGGAATATGATAGCTCATATGTTGGCTGCATATGCTATTTCGTTAGAGAATGACGTTGTATGGACAATGAGTGTTCCTTTGTTTTTAGCCTCCTATGTTGACAAGAGCAATCTTTGAAGATTGAATGAAAGGTCCATCTTAAAAAAAAAAAATTAACAAACTTAAAATTTCATATCATTTCAAGCATCCTCAATGGAAAAATTTGAACTAATGGAAAAAAATAACTCAAATGTGAACTAACGAAAAAATACATAATCTATTTTTACATCTTGTTCAAATGATCATTTATAAAACTATGATTTAAGAATTTACTTGTATTGTTTTAATATATCAGTTTAAACCTTGAGCAACCTTTTTTATTTTATTCTATTTTATTTCAATTATTTATTACTCTTTTTTTTTTTTTTTTGCACAACTTAAACGTGAACTTGAGAAGAGAGTAATAAAAAATATTAATATAATTTCATATACTTGATCATCAAAAAATAAAATGAAGAAAAATATATTTACATTTTATGGTTAAATAATATATAGAAATATACAACCTTGTTTTTTCCCTTCTAAAAAATTATTCATATATTTTTTTAACTAAATGCACAAAAATTGTTAAATTATTAGAGGAAGTCATAACTATTTTTTGTCATAAATTTTACTTCAATATCCATATTAGGCATTGGGAACCGATATTCTTGTAATCGTCATTTCTTTTTAGTTCTGATTTTTTTTTTAAACAATTCCTAGTCCAAATTCATTCTTAATAATTTTCATGTGCATGCATGTTGTAGCATCCCACAAAAATCTTATAAACAAATTATGTAATATAATCATCATCTTGATAATGATGAAAGAGTTTGAATTTACATCAATAAAAAGGTTATAAGATCATGACAAAGTGATCGAATTGAATTGCATAAATTGTAAAGTTATAAGATTTATCACTCGCATGAATACCAAGAAATAGAATTGTATTGAACTTTAAAGTTGAGAGTTTGCCACTCAAATTGAATTGAAATATGACAATATAATCGTATTTGGAATTATTGCAAGATTGTTACGCAAATAAATGTCAAAAATTGTAAAATGATGATTATTAACAACATGATCGATGTTTTGACAATGAATTGAAGTGGGAAGATAGTTATTGGCAATGATTGAATAACCACACGAGTTTGCTATTGACAAATGTAAATATTTAGATCGATGACCGAATAACCGCTTAAGATGCTACAAAATACAAAGATTGTTATTCAAGTAAAGCCTAGAGACAAGAATATGGCTATTGATTAGTATGACTCAAAGTGTAGCCACTCAGTTGAAAAAAAACGTTAAGTGAAAGGACGTTAAGTATTATTGATCAAAGTTTCATGATCTAATTGTAAAACAACACAAAGTATAAGAACTGTTCGAACAATTTGCCACCAAGTGTAAGGCTCCACAATGCGCCACGTGTTGCGTTCTAGTTGACGGAACTCAAAGATTTATTAAAACCAACTAAATTCGGATATTTATAACGAATACAAATAGGGATGAGGGGGTGGAAATTTTTTCAACCCATCCATCTTACCTCCCTCGCCCATCCGACCTCTTTCTCCCTCTTTCCTTTCCCACCTCTATATCAAGACTAATTATCTTGATTCCTTAGCAAATCCCAAGCTTTTCATAAATGAAAAATCGTCCAAAAATACTAAAGGATGAAAAGCAACCCTTAAAACCTATCAAACCTTAAGTGTTACACTTGGACATAACCCCTCATCATATATATAGTGAATACAGCTTGAAATACCACTTTGATTGAGGAAAAATGAAGGTTTTGAAGGCATTTGTCAACAACGCAAAGAATCTTTGGAAAAATCAAGTTAAAGAGGTGAGTAACTACTACTTTAATTCCCTTTTAGTATTTATGATGTTTTGATACAATAAGCATGGTTTTTTATTGAAGTCTCTCATGATATAAACATGAATTTTGATGTACAGAAAAGAAAGATTGATTATTGCATTTGAATCACTAGTTGCTCTACCCATTTTGTATTTACTTTGCTTTGCTTTGTTGTCATACTAAGAGCCATTTAATGACACCGAGATGGGCTACGATTAATGTGGTATTTGCTTTATTTGGAATTCCGGTAGAGGTCAACCGAGATTCGAATGTGGATATACTTAATTGTACATAGCCATGATGAATTGACATGAATCTCACGCACATCACGGGTATTAGTTTAATTAGTAATAGAGCCCTTTTGTGCATTTGACAGCTTTATGCATTCAATGATTTTCTCGAAAATGAATTTTTTAAATAAAAGGTGAATCAAATGGTTCTGTTACTCACTGAGTACTTCGTACTCATTCTCCTCTTTTATAATTTTTATAGATGATTGAAGATATGATATTTAAAAAGTAAGGCAAACCATGAGTTGGAGCATGCTCGCAACCGGGAGTAGAGTTATGCATGTAGTGATAACCTGTCTTTGAAACAACTATAAAAGCAATTATGAATTTAATACCTTTTGTATTAATAAGTATGTCCACCTATTTATAAATGTATTTCTAATAATTGGAAACTTACATTTAAGTATGATAGCTTCCTAATGATTGTTCTTGACTAGATTAACTTTGTTTTCTTTGGTAATCCATGAAATATTTCTATTAATACAACTGGTGGTGTTCTTTGCATTTTATTGAAAAACATAGTTTTAATGATTCTTTAAAATATAACAACTTGTCAGTTTAAGTAATTAGCTTTACCAAGACAAAAGTCATTTTGCTCGTTTTGTATGTCTTGTCCCCGCTAGCTATTTGTATTGAGGCTTTCGCTATGAACTTTGTTAATTAATATAAGATATTCAAGAAAATTATAAAACTAGCGGAGGCGTGATACATGTCTTGATAAAACTTAAGAAGTCATGAATAAGAAAAATTACCTTGTGAAAGGTAGAGATGACGGTTGAGTTTAGAGAGGGATTATTTGTTGTTTTGCTTTTTGGTTATTCATTTTTTTTTTTAAAATGGAAAAGAGGAAGAATTAGAATTTCAAGGGCTATGCTTAGATTTGTAAAAGAATGTTTTATTCATATTTATGTATTTAAATTTCATCGAAGTCCTTTAAAATCCACCAATATTACAAATCTATTGAATTACATGGATTGTTGAAGAAAGCAGAATTTTATAGAATCCGTTGAAATCTATCTGGAGGACACCAGAGTTTGATAGATTCTATAAAATCCAAATTGAGGATATCTAAAATTTTATGGAATTCTGAATCCTATCAAATTCCATTTCCGGGACACCCTTTAGAAGAGTGGTTGCCCTGCAACACTTTTGACACATCCTAAATTTTTCCTCAGTTACTGTTTGGATTAGTTGTACCATCTCTAACCCTTTTTCTTTATGAATGAAAATCAAAATTTTTCTTAATTCTAAAGTACCAAGTATGATTAAACTCTTTGCTCAAAATAAAAAATAAAAAAAATATGACTAAAATTCAAGGTTAGTAGATATGATAAGAAATGTTAGATTGCTGTGAAAATATATTACACAATCTGTCTAGTAGCATAATAAGGGCATTAAGTCATTGAAAGATTTTTGACAGATTTTATCTTCACTCAGTGAAGTTTAATTTAATTAATTAACATATATGGTGATATATTGTGCGAAGGAACCAAATCCGAGCTGTAGAATAAAGGCTTCTTGATCAGCTGACTACTCGATGGAGCCCTAATAGCTGAACAAAAATTATAGGGAGATATGAAAATGGGACATGAATAAGTGACATTGTATATGTGGCATACTTGTATTATATGATAAAAAAAATAGTCATATGATTATCACCCAATGAATCTGTGTTATGTGAGAATATCACTTATTAATATCACATTTCCATGTCTCCCTAGAATTGCTCATAACTGAATGGTTACTTGGGTAGCTTCGGCTCAAGCTTAGATCAGCTACACCCAGCTAGCTCTCCCATTGCACTCGCTCCGTCTGCAACTTCAAAGTCTTCTTGCAGTATTTTTTATTTTGGGTTAATTTCACGTATGATCGCCGACTCTTGTATTTTGTATCAATTAGGCCTTCAATTTTTTCCCCTCTCAATGCAGTGAGTCTCCAATATTTCATAAATTTGCATGTAAGGTCCCTATTGATGGATTCGGTTAATAATTCCGTTAAATCCCCAATAAGATTACCTTTACGCCCTCTATTTCTTTAAATTAAAAAAAAAAAAAACAAAGGTTGGCACCATATCTGAAATTAACTCTTTTGGCACCATATCTGAAATTAACTCTTTTATTTTTTGGTTTTTTTTTTAATTTTTTAAAACCTTTTTAATTTTAATTCTTGAGAAATTAATAAAGTTTTGCCATATAAAAACTAGAAAATTACCTCCAAATTCAACGAGCAAGAAACCGTTTTACCTCAGTTTCTCTGCTGTTGGCCATGGCTGCTTTTAGCAGTACCACATTTCACCAACCTGCTTATCTATGGGCTAGCCGCTCCATCCATGTCAAACCCAAAGGACCCGTTTCTTCTCTTCCATTTTCTCGTTCCTCGACGGCCAATTTTGGTATCAGCAATAACAATTTCGTATGCTCCGGGTATTTTTTGTTTCCCTCTGTATTTCTATCTAGGCTTGCAAGCAAAAGTCTTACAAAACTTCGATCTCTGTGGATAATTTTACTTAGTTTTTCAAGTTCAGTGCTTCTATGATGCTATTTTCATTTTTAGTCAATCTGCTACTCCATAATTTATAGATGTTTTTATTTCCCCTTTGCCTTAAATTTCTTTTCTACACTTTCAGATCAATATGATAATTCAATTCCCTGCCTTATTAAAAAGGCGTAAAGGGAAAAAAGATTATTATTATTTTTTAAATCTAATACTTAAATAGACTCAATCTTTGAACGGTGTTTGAGTGAGTTGAAATTAGTGGTGGAGATTTAACGAAATTTGGAAATGAGTAGTTGTAATGGTAGTTATTCAATCTGTCGCGGGTTTATTATTATAATAAGAATCAAACACCCTTTAAGTTTCATGTATTTTAATGAGTATATGTAGTTTTTAATAAATATAGATGTGTTTTACAGGTTGCAAATTTGTCATAGCAGGAAGACTGCATTTAAGCAACTTATAAGGATGCCGGTGACTTTTTGTTTGATAGGAGGTAATTCTGAAGCACACCCAGAAACAGAGCAGCCATGTGATTCAAATGATGACCCAAAGGTTTATCTAGACATATTTGATTTTTTTCTCATATATCTTCTTCGTTGTATTGTTAATATGATTTTGTACTGTAGTTAAGTTCTCGATATTCAAGCCCCACAATTCATTATTGTTTAATCAATCCTTTATTTTGTGTAAGCTGACGTCAGAATTTGCTGCAAGTTGATCTCGAATGTAAGAATTTAACAATTTAAGATTCTGCAAAGCAAGATACCGGCTGTCTGCCATGTGTTGAAAGTTTGAGCTAGTTTTAGTAATCTAGTATACCTTTGTGGATGATCTGGGGGCTTCTATGTTCAGAAGAGGACAAGTTTTAAGGACTTGACAGATATCACCGTGAGAAGTAAAAGCCAATCACTTGCTTTTGGATTTGCACAGGCTTTTTGCAGAATGGCGCTGAGATGAGCTGGACATGTGTTATATCAAGTCATTCTTTAAGTGAGCCATGCTCGAGAGCCCAATATGCTACTGGCCTACAGCTGAGCTTTTCATCCTCCAAATCTGGCTTGGCTTGGTTGGGGTCATGCTTGCCTCCATTGACAAAAGGAAAGAATAGCCAACTTCTGCATTCTGCCATTTGAACCTAGTCATCTTCTCTTTCATCAGAGTGATCTGTGGATTGCCTTTAGCTTTATCTAATTTGTGATTTTCTGCTCAGTGGCAAGCAGATCTTGATTCTTGTTTGGCCTTCCAAGATCCATTTATTTTTCCATGGAGAGTTGAGTCTTTGACATAATGGTTTGAGAGGTCATCATCATATTGCACGCAACAGACTAGGAATAGCAGCTTAGAGTTAGATTTTCGTTTTCAGTTTAAATGCATTGCGAGTAATGAAGGTGTCAAAGCTAATCATAATTTTCATGAAATTGGGGTGGTATTTTTTACTGTAGCATTGGGTCTCTTTACTGTAAATTTTGAACTATAGGACGGAGAATCAGACTGATTGTGTAACTCTTGGGGATTTTTGTTTTTAAAATGGGTTTTCAGTGATGAGAGTTGACTCTTTTGGCATTGGTTTTTGAGGCTTTGTGCAAACAATCTACTTCCTGTAACTCTTAATGAAGCATGTTGATTGTTGTAATTTTTCTGGTTTGTATGAGATCATGAACTTTCAGTTCATATTGTGTAGGCGTTGGGCTACATAGTGTATTCTCTTTCTTATTAGGAGTTAAAATGGTACCTCACTTCATTGTTTTCCTAGTTTGTAATATACAGTTAGCACTCATATTCAGTTAGAAAAAACGGTAAAGATATGCTTGTAGTAAAAACTATAAAGATAATGCTAAGTTATTGTTACTGGATCACCTCATGCTAGAGTTGTCTTGTTTTCACTGATGGATTTGATGTCATTATATGGTGCTGGTGTTAAAGCATACAATCGTTAATTTTTATCAATGGAAGTATCACCTAAAAGATTTTTATGATTCTTGTTTTCTGTAATTTTTGTCTTCAACAAATCTACATGCTCCATTTGTTACTTGCAGGAAGCTGCTATTGATCTAAAGCTCCCTAGAAGAAGTTTGTTAGTAACTTTCACGTGTAACTCTTGTGGTGTACGGTCGCAGAAGTTCATCAACAGATTAGCTTATGAACGAGGGCTTGTTTATGTACAGGTGAGAATTTTTTGAAGCTGTTCTCTTAAGCTCTGTTATAATTCTTGATTATCATCAGGTGCTATCTTTATAGTTTATACCTTCTATAAGTAGATAAGTAATAAGAGTGGACGCACATATCCAGGATGATTAAACATAAAAGGACATATTTGGCATGATTTATACATCGTCCCAAATGACTGTGTTCAGTTATGTGGTGTTTTCATTGGCATGTCTAACCAAATATGAGATATCCATCTAATGTAGGATACTATTTAATCTTCTGAAGAATAGGCGTGATTAGAACCTTTCTGTATCAAGCACTTCTTCTTTTCCTTTTAGACCATTTTCTCTCTTATGGTTTTGCTGAACTCGTTTTTATTTCATTGCTACAAATTGCTATGCTTTTCTACAGTGTTCAGGATGTTCTCAGTATCACAAGTTAGTTGACAATCTAGGACTTGTAGTTGAATACAGCTTCCAGGAGGATATCGATCTGGATAGATGAAGGTCAAATCTAGAACAAGCATATTGATTACAGTTGGGTTTTCCTGTTTTTATTTTCTTATGAAAGAATATATTTGTAATATTATTAAGAATGAACAAATAAATTTTATCAATTTATATGATGATAATACAATGTTATGTGGGAAAAAGAAAAAGAAAATCATTATGGTGAAAGTGTTATGTTCCCCGATCCTCTGCAAATAATTCTCTCTTTCATGCAAATAGTGTGGATCGAGACCACTGTATGTCTGATAAAAGCTTACGAGCGGAAGCTCATAACAGCCAACAGAGTAGCCAGAGCCAAGCCGGCAGTTGTCCACATTCTAGATGTTCCCTGCTGGCCTAGTGATGCGCCTCCATTCTGTAATTAAATGACAAGGAATCAGAAACTTTGTGATATGATTAGCGGTTAGGCCTTATTTTCACCTTAAAAGTATCAAAAGGTAGATGCATTACCAAATTCAGGGTTGGGGCTGGTGCTGGTGTTGTTTCGTCAACATCTTGAACAGGGGGAGCTGGAGGGCTCTGGATGGTTGGGGCTGGTGCTGGTGCATGATGCCGCCTGTGCCTGTGCCTGTGCCTCCTCCTGTGCTTGCCTGGTGCTGGCGCAGGTGAGGGACCTGATTCTGGTGTTGGGGCTGGTGAAGCAGTAGGCGGTGCTGGCGCTGGTGCTGGCGGTACAGTTGGTGCCGGAGTTGGTGGGGGAATTGTGGGTGCGGGTGAAGGTGCCTTTGTTGCTGGGGCTGGTGCCGGGGATGCCTGTGGTGGAGAGATCGGAAGAAGTGCCGGTGGGGGAACTGCTGGTGGTGGGGTGGCTGGTGGTTGAGATGGCGATGCTGGTGGCTGGGATGGGCTAGCTACTGGAGTTGGAGGAGTTTGTGGTGGTGGGACTTGAGGTGGCGGGGTGGCTGGGGTGGAAGCTGGTGGAGGAGTTGTAGGTGGTGGTGACGATGTAGGGGTGGTTGCTGGAGGTGCTGTAGTTGAAGGGGGCTGTGCTGCTGCAGCTGGAGTCGTAACTGGTGGTGGGGTTGTGGCCGGAGTATTAGTAGGTGAAGCTGCTGGTGCTTGGGCATTCGCAATGGCAATCAAAATGCAGAAGCAAGCTGAAAGATAAACACCCAAAGATGATGCCATTTTGCAGAGGTAGACAAATGGTGAGAATAACTTGCCCTTTATAAGCAGCTCAACAGTTTAATAAAATTTGATACGTAGAAAAAGATTAGCTGCCATTGGTGTAAGGGGAAATGTAATTTTCACATGAATGCTACAGCTGCTGTGCTTTTCATTTTTGCATAGTTGTCAACGAGAAAGGTTATTACGGACACATCTAATATTAGGAACTCGACCATATTTTATACGGTTACAGATCAGAAACGCAGTTAACATAATTGAACTTCGTTTCTTCTGTTATGTTCAATGTTGTTCAATTTAACGTCTCAAATATGTTTAGGAAGGCTTCAAAATTCTGCGTTATGGGATGGTTCACTGTTGGAATTCCTTTTCTTTGAAAAATCAGTTTTCTTGTTAATCTGTTGCTCTCAGACAACCCCCTGTTAAGGTATGACGAAATCAAACAATCATTTTGTAACCAATAATCATTCTAAAATATTATTATTAAGTGTGCATTTAAAAAATGAGGCCACATTGCACCTCCTTATTAGTTAATGTGGTTGCTTGAGATTTTTAAAAAATATATATAAAATTATAGAAGGTTTTCTTTAAAGCAAAGTAATAATGTAGTAAAGGCCTAAAAAAATGGCTGAAAGTTGAGAACCATTAAAGGATCTTCATTTCACAGCATAATTACATTTGCCAAACCCATCATTTCTCAAAGAAAATCACTTGATTCACCTTCCGTTAAAGGAAAATCTATGCTCGGGCGCGTTGTTTTCGTGAAGAGTACTTATATTGTTCGTCAAAATTTCACTATGCGGTATGAAATTATTGAATTTGTTGACATGCTGGTGCGGAAATTAATTTTACATATGAATCCTTCCGAGTTTGAAGTAAGATGTGTTGATATCATTTCTGACGGACACCAACCACCATTCTTAAACGAGGTGGTTGGTGGGAATAAATATAAGATTTTAACTAAGCACCTCATGGAGGTATTCAGTCCCCATCACAAGTGAAATTTTTTCTTCATTTTTACAGGTGATTACATCAAATGTTCAGGTGAAATTGGGAAAAGAAAAGTATTTTTGTTGTTTTTCTTTCCCTTTTTTTTTAGAATTCCATTTTTCTTAGAGCTCCCGTCCTATGTTGCATCTTCTACACTTCGCCTTGAAAGCTTGAAAGAGGTAAAATAATCTAACCCCCCAAGTTGATTGGCAGAGGTGTCCCAATCCTGTTAATAGGAATGGTAATGGGATGGGTCTGGGTTGGGAGCCCAATCCCCTTCCTCATTCCGTTTAGAAATCCCTGTTCCTATTTAATTTGGACAAGGGATGGGGACGTTATTCCTTCCTGGAACGGAACTTAAATTACAATACACAAAACATACATTTTTAGATTACACCATTTAAACAATAACGGTTCAAATTAATTAGAAAAACAATCAAATGATAACCATTCAAATTCAAATATAATTAAACAATACATCAAATATTTAATTCACAGAAGTCTTAATTAAAACCATTCAAACAACAACCGTTCAAAGTAGTCATTCTATAGAGTCCATTAGATATCGTTTATGGTATTCAATGGATTATGTGACAAGCTCTTATTAGACACATTAGGGGATGGGCCCCCCAATGTGTCCAATATGAGCTTGTTACTGTATTCATTGGATACCATAGAATGTGCATCGTTCAAAGACTTATCTTTTCTATAGAAACAGATCGGGCTCCGAATCTGTTTCTATAACCAGACCATTCAAAGGCCTTTAATGTTATTAAAACAACAACACTCAAATGTAATAGAAACAACACCACTCCATGCATGCATTGATCCAATGGGAGGCCGAAACCGGCTATAGACCATGCCGGCCTAAAATTTTTTTAAGAATTTCTTTTTCTTTTCTTTTTTAGTACATATAAACCTTAATTAAATTTTTTTTTTCTTTTTTGAATTATAGGCCGTATGAAAAAAATTTATAGATCGATTCCTAACTTCAAGATGTGAAAGGTCACAATTTCATATATCTTTTTATCCTTCACCCAATCAACTTCCTCTGGATTTAAGAAATTAAAATAAAGAGTACGGTTGCCCGAGTCGGACTAATTAGGAAGTAAAGGGTATTACAAATTTATTTATATATTTGTAATCGGTATTGAGAAAACCAATCGGGACGGGGATGGGTGAAGGATCAGGTTGGGGGCGGCGATCCCATGCTCTCCCTATCTCTAATTAATTCATGAAATCCTTGCCCCTTTCAAGTTGGTTCCTTGATTAAACACATGTATTCTATTAATTAAATTAAAGATAAAACACATGTATTCAATTAAACACATGTATTCTATTAATTGTTTAAAAAATTAAACAATTAAACACATGTATTCTATTAAGTAAATGACAAGAAGTGCCCCCCAAACCCACCCCAAAGATTTGGAAGGGGTGACTTATCCTAAACCTGCTCTATTGACATAACTATGCTAATCTTACCTTTGCTAAATTTCTTTTCTTTGCATTTTTATCTTCAACATTTCAGTAATTTTACATTTGGTCCCCGATCATGATGGCAACTTCTGTCCCAAAAATGTTATTACATCATGAAACTAAATTGTGAACCTTTTTTTTTTTTTAATAAGAAGAGCAATAAACTGCAACCAAATATCTTCCGTTCATTAATAGAAGATTTATTTAGACCTGAATTGTTCAGAGATAAAAGTAAACAATTAATAGAAGTCTGAATATAAGAACACAACGAGAGAAAATACGTGAATATAATTGCAACGATAAATAAAGATTCCACATTTCTGGAATATAAATATCGAAATTTTATACTAGAAATCAACTATTTGAACTAATAAGTCCTGCTATTTATGAAGATCATGTCATCTCCATTACAACAACAACAATAATGTTGACAGTGAGCTCAGACAAGAGCCCAAGTCAGCAATAGAAAGGTGATTCGATGGTGAAGTATGATCAGGGTTTCTTACTGAAGCGAAGCATGATGTGAGTGTGTGTACGTACGAGTGAGTAGCATTAGAGTCCGAGTTTGGATAACAATGTATAAATTGCAATAATTCTCCTTCTAGTTCCTCCTTTCTAGGCGAAAAAGCCTCCTTCTAAATGGCACCCCAAAGCCTATATTTATAGGTGAGACCCGGGGTGCTATAGGGATTTTATACATCCTGTTCAAACACGAACTCAGTTCGACTACACTAAGTACAATGTTTGTTTAGTTTTGTCTGAATAACTAACTGTCAATGGCTTTATCGTGTCTTCCGCGTGCTAGTCGTTGTCCTCTTGATCGTCCAGCTCGGATCCGGTATACCAGATCGGCCACGAGATGCCGATCTCTTCCCCCTCTGCACGACGCCGTAGACAGCCCATTGGAGCATGAATCAGGATCGGTTGGAATGGTATGAAAAGCAGCCCACGAGATTCATTCACGTGCTCTCTAATGGTCTTTACAGCAAGTTCATTGAACTAATATCTTATGAAGTTGCATGTGGTTGGTGATTTTATGTCTTGAATTTGCATTTAAAGATATGCATATGCTAAATGCGAAGTCAACATCAAACATGACAAGACTCCGTATCATAATTGGATATGTAAATTAGAAGTCATTATTTGCGACGAGGAAAACTCGGTCATTTTTTTGTTAGACGAAATATTGTCACTTATTTAAACGAGCTAGTTACAAATACTCTGACTATGGTGTATGATTATGAAAAGTAAAAATAGATTAAAATAATAATGTTACTAATGATAACATCGTCTAAATAACGTTTCCCACAAGTGACAATTTTCAAATTCTACATTTCAAGTTTTCCCATGATCAAGAGATCAAGAGATATGTCAATGTGAAGAGTTTGTCCCTTATAGTACGTACTTTTTTTTTCATGGGAAGGGAGCTACTGACAGAGTTCTAGAAAACATAAGGCGTGGAAAAGTTTTGAGATCGAGCATTGGGCATAGACGCGCATAAGTGGATAAATGCGTAATAAAAGAGCAAATTATGGTATTTTCTTTTTGAAAATCTTTAACCAGGCACAATTTTTATACAAAGAATTGTTAAAACAAAGATTCATGTAGTCAACAATTAAAAAAAAAAGCCAATTAATTAAAAAAATTAAAAAGAAAACTTTTGGGACTCAAAAGTTGCTTCCAAACCTTTTTGAGTAATCTTCTAATAGCATTTTCTCTATCTAGAAGAGCTCGTATACATAAAATGGCATAAAACAATGCACCTTCCACGAAAAGTGAAACATAAGTACCTAAACGAGCCCGAAATTTTCTATGGGGTCCAATAGATTATGTGGTATGATTCCATTGGACACACTGGGGTCCAATGGAGTCATACTACATAATCTATTGGACACCTCCAATGGAGTCATACTACATAATCTATTGGACACCATCTACTCTATAGAAGAACCGAAACAAGCCCTTAATGCGTTGGGCAATACTAATGTTGGAGCAAGAAAATAAGGTAAATAAAAAAAAATGAGGCAGGAAGGAAATGCAATCTAAAGTAATGTTTAGCGAGAAAAAAATTTGAGTATAGTTTTTTGAGTTTTTATAATAATCAAATTAATGGAAATAAAAAAATTTAACTGGAAATAAAATTTTAAGACCATGCATTATTTCCATTTTTTTAATTGCCAAGAAAACCAATTTGGGACAATTTCAAAAATGGCCAAATTCAAAAAAGCAAGTATAAAAATGGCTCATTTAAATTACTTGTGCAAAAATGGTCATTTTTAAATAAAATTACATTATTGCCTTTAAGCAATAATTTCTCTTTATATTTATATATCTCTACAATTACAATTATGAGTGCTAATTCTTGACATTAAAGTTTGATTAAAAAATCCATACAATTTATCTGTATATCTTAACATTTAATCGTGATAATTGTCGATGGTTACGTCTTTGTGGAACCACTCTTACATCGCATTGTATATAGTTGAACCGTAGATCTCGACAGTTATATCTTATAAATCTAGACAGTTTCCTTTCATGCCAAAAAAGAAAATTTTGCCGTATAGTTACGGCCTGTCTGGACCACCGTAAGGGTCTCCTGGGGGTACGGAGGATTTTCATAGGAAAAGTTGGCAAAAACTATTGGCCTGTAACACTAGCGAGCTGTAGGCCACGCCCCTCACGCGCCGATAGATGCAGTTGGCTTCGTCTTGTCATTCTGAGCAACTTTCCTTCTGCATCGACGTTGAATTCCTGCCCGATCGTTGCAGATTTGGCAATGAGCGTGTGATGCTTCAATTATGAAATTATGCGTTAGCGGGCTATTTGGGCGTCATTCAATAGGTGTCAAGAAAGATTTTGATAGACTCAATTGCTTGGATTTGTGCCCGGATGAAGAAATCAAAGAACTGAGGCTTTTAGAATTGATATTAAAATTTTTGTTTATAGGCTTGTCGTTGTCCTCTTGATCGTCCAGCTCGGATCCAGTGTACCAGATCGGCCACGAGATGCCGATCTCTTCCCCCTCTGCACGACGCCGTAGACAGCCCATTGGAGCATGAATCAAGATCGGTTGGAATGGTATGAAAAGCAGCCACGGAGTTTCATTCACGTGCTCTCTAATGGTCTTTACAGCAAGTTCATTGAACTAATATCGTATGAAGTTGCATGTGGTTGGTGATTTTATGTCTTGAATTTGCATTTAAAGAAATGCATATGCTAAATGAGAAGTCAACATGAAACATGACAAGACTCCGTATCATAATTGGATATGTAAATTAGAAGTCATTACTTGCGACGAAGTAAAGTCGGTCATTATTTTGTTAGACGAAATATTGTAACTTATTAAACGAGCTAGTTACAAATACTCCAAATATGGTCTATGATTATGAAAAGTAAAAATTGATTAAAACAATAATACTAATGATAACATCTTCTAAATAACGTTTCCCACAAGTGACAATTTTCAAATTCTACATTTCAAGTTTTCCTATGATCAAGAGATCAAGAGATATGTCAATGTGAAGAGTTTGTCCCTTATAGTATGTACATTTGTTCATGGGAAGGGAGCTACTGACAATATTCTAGAAAGCGTAAGGCGTGGAAAAGCTTTGAGATCGAGCATTGGGCATAGGCGCGCATAAGGGATAAATACATGATAAAAGCGTGATAAAGCACAAGGCGTATCGAAGCCTGAAGCCCAGGTCTTGAGTAGCTTTTCAATTAGAACACTGGCTGCTGATGTATGGCATTATTTACATAGGAAATATGGTATATCTCAGGGTGTTTATGATCATCCCAAAACACTTTATGAATTGGATTGTTATTTGTTAAATATATTTGGGTAGAGACAGGAACATTAATTTAAAATTTGAGGGGAGAAAATGAGTTCTCTCATAGGACAATAAATTAAATGCTTCTGAAGGTTTAATTTTTCTCTATTGCGCTCATTCTGTGATTGGTAAACATCAAATCAATTGTTGCGGATTGGTTAAAACCTGAGCCAAAATCAACATTTGGAGGGGTTAAAACCTCGCCCCGTCTGAGCGGTAATGAGGAAGTGGCTATTGGAATGGTTATTAAAGACTATTTTGGTAATTTGGTTTTTGCTTACAGTGAGAGGTTGTATCAGATCTCTATCTTAGAAGCTAAAGTAATAGCAATATTAACTGGTCTCGTGAGGCTTTGCATAATTTGATTAAAATTAAAATCATCATACAGAATGCAAACAAGGCTCCCCAGAAGCTTCTATACAGCTGGCTGAAATCAGGCATCTTATGAAGATCTGTGATCTTGTGATATATACACTCACACACACACACACACACATATATATATATAACTATTGTGCATATTTTGGCCGTTGATTTCGTGGCCTTTTTTTTTTTTGGGTGGTGGGTGGGTGTTTTTTTTGTTTTGGGGGGGGGGGGGGGGG
>CAVNYN010272568.1:0-16338 GCA_963692815.1 Nyctanthes arbor-tristis | reverse complement strand
TCTCTGTGGCATACATGGCTTCTTCTCTGTGCGTTTTAGGTGTGCTGTTGAGTTGGGATTGGTGCAGGAAAAGATTGAGCTTCAGATTGAGGATGAATTTGGGTTTTTCAATGTTTGTTTTTTCTATGATGGTGACTCCAATATTGCATTGGATCTGGCACAGAAATGGGCTAAAGAATATGAAATCCAGCATGGGTTATGATTTTGTGGTTGCAACACTTGTGATTTGTGGTTGGGCTGATGGTCTGATTGGAGGAAGCCTCATTGGGACTGCAGGAAAACTGCCTAGACAATATATGCAGGCGATATTCGCCGGAACTGCTTCTTCAGGTATCAGTAGTTATATTTATCTTGACCGCAAATCTACCGAGCTGAGTAAACAAGATTTTAATTTTCTTTTTCTTTATGGTGTTTACAGGTTCATTTGCATTTATATCCATTCGGATACTCATATTTACATAAGTAGACGCATTGTAATCAACTATACCAGTGTGCTTGGCAACTACGTTTATAAACAACTTTGTTTATAAAATATCACATGAAATCATTTTATTGGTTCCATTGTTTTTTTTTTTTCAAAAAGTCAAAAAGTAAAAGTCAAGCCGACGTCATTTTTTACTTTTTACAAAAAACAATCAATAAAATGATGTCGCATAGTAATTTATAAATTAATTTATAAGCAAAAATATTGCCAGCATTGAACACAAGGAGGGAGCTAGAGAGGGACTGCGGATTTCCTCAAAAATGAAATATATAAAAGAATATGCTACAGAGTAAGATATTTTATTAGAAAACGAAAGACTCGTGAATTAGATGTGGAAAAATTAATTGTTGCATGCCCTAACCCCTAAATGTTTTCTATTTAATCTCGCATATTTTTTGAAAAACCCTGAATAAATTGTAATGTGGATTAGAGTTATTAGAGTTATTTCTTTAGAGAATATGATCTTACATAAGCTTAGCTGGCTGGGGTAAATTAGTAGTTAATGACTAGTTAAGCTTTTTACAATCAATAGTTAATAACTAAATTGCTATAAAAGAATTTTAAGTTAAGCTTTATTTAAAGGGGGAAAAAAATTATTGTCTTAGGCTACAATCGACTGTAGGCTAGTGTAGTCCCCTTGAGGACCCATCCTTGGTTGAACATCACTCTTCTTAATTTTGTCTAGCTAGTGCATTTTCTATATTGAATCTGACAAAACTAACAAGAAAATAGTCTATTTTTTTATATACAAGTTAAATTACTTGCTTTCCACATTAGCCTTCTATTCCTATATCAAAATAGAAAATAGAAAGTGGATATGAGTGATGGAGAGATCTGTTGAGTTCATCTATATGTGGGTACATGAATAATTCTAGATCTCGGTTGAACCAAAAAAAAAGGGAGAAAAAAATGACATAAAGTTTGACATGGACAATTAATTAATGTGGCCAAATGTAATTATTATTGATTTAAAAGTACTGTAGTGTGTAGAAAACAATATGCTATCAAGTATATTTTGTGCCAATTCGCAAATTTTGAGTATAACTTTATCTTCTTGTAGCATAATGTCAACGGCAAGTCAGTACAACAAATTATAAATCGAGGGAAACGTAAATACATATTCAAGAAAATATACCTCTTGTAGTTCTTATCTATAGTTCTCCTTATTTATAGGTTGTCAGAAGAATTGTCCATTTTTGTAGAGGAAATCTAGAATTTATTTAATATACTTAGATAAAACAATTAATACACGATACTTTGGTTGACGCCTTTAAATTAATATTGGACATATAATTAATTATGTTTCCTTTTACAGGTGTTCTTATTTCTATTTTGAGGATCATAACAAAGGCATCACTTCCACAAACACCAGAAGGCCTTAAAACAAGTGCCAACTTATATTTCATAGTGAGCACTATAATTTTACTTGGAGATCGTTAGTTGTAACTTGTTGTGCAAGTTACCCTTCTTGCAACAACACTATAAACTTGTTCCAGAAGACAGCCTCCAGCAGCTGTTCTCAAGCCCCAAATTCTGGAAAATTTCTCGAAAAATTCAATGGCCAGCTTTCGGGATTTTCATGATCTACACTGTCACATTGTCTATCTTCCCAGGTTTCTTAGCAGAAGACATTGAGTCCAATGTTTTCAAAGATTGGTACCCTCTTTTGCTTATAGCATTGTACAATGTGTCAGATTTTGTAGGCAAGTCACTAACTGGAGTTTATGTTTTGGAGAGCATTAGCAAAGCTACTTGGGGTTGTGTTGGTAGGATTTTGTTCTATCCTATGTTTATTGGATGTTTCCGGGGACCGGAGTGGCTGAAGACGGAGGTGCCGGTGGTGGTTCTAACAATAATGCTTGGCTTAAGCAATGGATATTTAACAAGTGTCATTATGATTCTTGCTCCTAAGGCGGTGCAGCCGCCAGAGGCAGAAATTGCTGCCATTGTTATGGTTGTGTTCTTGGGTATGGGTCTAGTGGTTGGCTCAATTGTGGGGTGGTTTTGGATAATTTGATTTTTGTTGTTAGGGTGGATATTAAATCAAGTTCTTTTGTTGTGTTATCATATTTGTATCATATTTCTCCAACTCGAATAGGGTAAGGAGATCCTCGCCCCATGACATCAAAAGATAAAGGATGGACAAACAAGAGTTCAACCAAAATATTTGAATTTGGAACACAAGCTAAAATAAAATAAAATAAAATAAAAACCTAATCCTTGCAAAATCATTTTTTAAGGTAAAAGTCTTTCTCAAAAAACCACTGATTTATTTGAAGGAACAATTGTCTAAAGGGTTAATTACAGGAAAGGTCTCCAACATTTGCATCTATTTGCACTTTCATTCCAAACCTTTAAATTTGACTCCCAACTTTTGAAAAAATGGCAATGTTCATCCAAATAGATTAATTTCATCATTAAACCGTTTTAATTGGCAAATTAAATTTCAGATTGATATCACATGAAAGTCAATAGAATTGGTATATGTGCGTGCATGATAATGACCAAAAAAAAAAAAATCATGTGAAGCTTATATAATTTGAAATTTCTCGTTGGAAAAATATAAATAGATAGAAAGAGATACAAAAAAGATGACAAAATTAACAAGTTGTTATGTGATAAGTATTGATGGAAAAGTGACGTGATGTGTTGAAAAAAAAGATTATGTCATGTGTCAGTTTTGTTAGATTTTTTATATGTGATTTTGTTCATATAGCACAACTCTCTTTCTTTACGTACACGCATCTCATTTTTCTACATACATGTATCACTTCATCAAAATGGCATGCCACATGGCTTAAAAATGGTCTCATGTGGCATGTTATATGGATAAAAAAAAAAAGAATAAGCTGCACTACGAGAATAAGAGAAATTTTTTCTGATACTCAATTATACGTGATAAAAGCAGTATTGTCTTTGAGCTTTAACTACAGCCAGTTATGTAGATATCTTATTTTGATGCCATCCATATGTTTCATTGTTTCTATAACTAATTAATAATTAATATACCTTTCTTCCCAATGGGAGATAATTTATTAGTTTGTAATACTCATAAGGTCACGTCAAGCACGCGGGCGCCACTGCCTTGTGTTGGATTTTTTTTATTACGATTGGTCGAAGGAAGATCATGAAAGAATTTGATTCGCTAGATCGTATAAGATTTGGGGCTGAGAGCAATCGCAAATTTGTTGCATATACATTTGGTATGAAAATGCTTCTTGAGGCTCAAATTTGGCTTCTCACCCAAATGGGAATCTCAATCACATAATTGATTGATAAATTTGGATTCCTTTTCTATAGCTTTTAGTTTCATATGCATAATAATACAGCTATTAAGTGGTCCATCATGCAAGTAGAAAATTATGATGGAATTTATACATAGCTGACCGAATTCATCATATGCAATACATGTATTATATATACCTATTTAACAGTATAACATCTTACAGAAAAAATAGTAGAAAATTAAGTTTAGACTCTTTAGTTTTATGAATAGCTTGATTCTCTCTACTACCTTCAAATGCGAGGTTCAGCATCTTTGCAGGTTTATGAATATACGAGTCGCCTTATAGGCCTATATGGAAAATCATCCTTATGAACATTAAAATCACTCGTGAAGTTCAACGTATGAGTTTGGGAGTTGAGTTAGCTCTTGGAAAACATGACCCCTCAAATTTAAGCTATCTGAAAATCATATATCATCTACTTTAATGAAGGTCCAAATTCACAAAATTTTTAGGCCATGCCAAAACTACTGCAACTTTAGAGACAAGGTATGTTTAGAAACTTCAACATTTGCCATTATACCAGCAGTACGTATGAGCAACTTGGCTTAAAGCCAGGGGCGGAGCCCATTAAAGCCCAGTGTGGTCCACGGACCGCACTGAACCTTGGGCCGGCCTGCTAACTTTCAACCTAGACCGCACTGAGATCCAAAGCAAATAAATCCATATACGGCCCAAATATTCTGTTTTCTATGTCCAAAATATTTTAACTTGGTATTTTAGACCCAAAAATCAGTTGGGCCGTCCAAGTTTAAGGCCGAGGTGAAGTTTTAAATTCATCTATCCAATCCTCTTTTATAAAACAGGCCCTTAACTCTTTTTACTTCATAGGCCAATGTGGGATTAAGGCCTAGCTATAATCTTATATTCATATATCCAATTCTCTTTTATAATGAAATCCTTAACTCCCTTTACTTCATAAGCCAATGTGGGATTACCATTTTTTATTTTTTTAATTTATTATTAATCTCTTATAAAAAAAAATTTGAGTATTGGTTTTGAGATTATAAATAAATGTGAGTAATGGAAAATGGAAATGATAGCTGGGGAGAGTTTTTTCCTAAAATTTTTGACCGCACTGAATAAATTTTCTGGCTCCGCCCCTGCTTAAAGCTCAAACAACAAGAATAATTTTAAGGGATATGAGAAGATGATATGAATAGGTGATATTTAGGGGTGAATCTAGAAATTTTTCTCTAGACACAGGCTAGAATGGAAAAATTCAATTCGACTAAAAGCATATGAGTGAATATATATATATGTATATATTCTATTTAAATTATAAAAATATTTTGGGCCAGCACACGCTATAGCCCGTGAACAACCACCCCCTACTAGTATTAATTTTTTAGAAACTTAAAGAATTGAATACATAACCAACTTATTACCTCTGTCTCATAAAAATAGCTAAGTATCCTTTTTTTATATATTTTAAAATATAGACCACTTTCTTGTTAAAAATATAGTTAAAATATTAACTTTCTTATCCACTCTCATTTAATATACATTGTTATGAATAAAATAAAATTATTAAAATAAAATAATAATTAAGAAATAAAACAGTATAATAATATAAAAATAATCTTAAATTTACTTTTCTTATATATAATTAAATAGATTTTTCTTAATCTGTTAAAAAAACTATTTTTGTGGGCCGATGTATTACTAGCTTTTTTCTCTTTTAATCATTTTGATGATGAGAAATGGAAAAAAAAAATAATTATTATTGAAGTCAACCCCACAAAATTGACCACAAAAGGAAATAATTGTACTTGCAAGGAAAGAATTGCTGTCTCTCTTTCCACCTCCACTGATGGACAAAAGGATATTATACTTAGGCCTACCAAAATGACCATCACACATAACCCAAACATTTACACATAGAGATAACCCAGTACTTGATCATGTCACGCTTTGATTGAACTGCCACTATTAAGCCCACAGCTGAATTCACTTTGTGGGCCCCATTATCTGGGTCGACTTCATAAAATACACCATTAGTGGGGGCCCAAAGGGACCCACAAGAGAAAAGCCCAGCCACTATATCTCAACAGTGGCATTCTTGTTATGAAATTTTCCAGGGAGAGGGATACCCCTACACTTGGTCCCCCTTGATTGGGGGGAGGCGGACGGGCCACACATGGTCCTCTGATTTCCACAATTAGGGGGCGCCACATATGGGGGTAGAGTACCCCTCTCTATAGTTTAACTGGTTTTTGTTATATATATTCAGAATTCTAAAATGCGTAACGAATGACAGTAGTTTGTTGGGTCATTCGCTGTGCATAGAAGCAAAAGTGTACATTCGAAACGTGTAATATACATATACATGTTTTTTTTTTATGTGCATTTTGCCTATGCGCATGTATATGCTTACATGGAGACGTGATTTTAGTTACTCGTCTATAGAAAATATAGCAACCTTCTTTTCATAAAGATGCATGCTAGATTTGAACGATGTCATGAACTAAACAAACTCAGTACAAGCAACTAATTGAGAACTAATTTCTAGATGGGTTATTTTCGAGGAAAATAGTGTATTGGATGAAGAAAATTTTTTTTAACTAAATAAAAGGGAATGAAACAAGCTCAGTAGAATTTGAAGGGGGAAAAGGTTACAGAGTTTTTGGCAACGGTGTATAAACCATTAACTTTGTTATTTATCTAAATTTGGAAAATGATGTTCAATCTAGTTGGTCATGTAATTTTTTATTAGCAAAAGTGAATTACATTGATCAAAAAAGCTAATTGTCATATGGCGCTAAATAACTATGTGACATGTATCCAGACACGCCATATGAAAATTCACAATCACGATGAACGCACGTCTCTCTATATGACATGATATGGTGTCATACATATAGTATTAAATCATTTTTATCAAAAAAGCACACATACCCTAAACATACACATAATAACATCACAATTAATGATAAAAGAATATCAAATAAACATTAAAGACTCTTAGCTGAAGACTCATAGTACACCAAAACCTAAGGTACAAGGTGAACATAACTTTGTACACATGTATTTTAATCTTATAGATGAGACTAGTAGCAACTTCAGGCCTAAGATCTTTAAAAAAATTGCCAATTACACGCTTAAATGTGTAAATGCATGGAACATTACATTGTGAGATGGATAGATGTGCATAATAAATGTATGAAAACATTCAGCTACATTAGGGATGAGTAGATGTACATAAATGAGTGAAAACATTCATTTATATTTATTTGATAAGAAAATGACGATTATATAAGAAAAATATATATCTAAATAAAAAAAGTATTTTTTTATTAATTAATCAATAAACTGTCACGTAGTATAATTTTATTGGGCCATTCTTTAGAAAGGGTAAAAACTTGTAGCTCATTTTTACCATCGGTAACTTTTAAAACATAATTTTTGTCTATTTTTCTTTTTCCTTTTTTTTTTTTCAAAAGATGATAATGTCAACACAACGTGAAGACATAATGGTTTTGGAATTGTCCCGTGAATCGTGATTGAATCAATTTAAACCGTCAAAACTCACATATCGTCAAAGTTGCAAGTCGGCTGTGTTATATGAAGGGTCCATGGTCACATGATGAGATATTGTTCGACGATTGACAATATGAAGGCTTTGTTTGGCCAAGATTTATATAGTCCGATGGTGTTTGAGTGTGATTCTATACTATTTATTAGGGTTTAATTTCCCTTTCCCATATATCCAAAGAATTATATAATATTACTTAGAATCATGTTATTTAGACCTACACGTGAATAAAAGTTACAAAAAGGGGTACAAATAATTACCTTATTGCCCATACACAATTCAAGAGCGGTTTAAAGTCATCTCAGATAATTTTTTTTTGAAGTACAATCATAATCTATATTATAACAGTATAAATACGTATAGATATATATCATTCTAAAGCACAACGTAAAAAGGACTATAACAAACCAACAATACGATCCCCTATACAGGGGATTACAAATTACATATAAAACGTAGACAAATCCCCACCTGGGAGAATTGAACCTGAAACATCTACGTCACAGAGCCTCAACCTTAACCTCCTAACCAAATGTGCTAAGGTCTCATTGGACATAATTTAAACTCCCTTTTATCATATCTTTTATTCACGTATATGTCCAAATAAATTAATTCTATTACTTATAATTGAAATCATTGGTTACCAAATGGATCTCATTGACTTTTCAAAACTAACTTCGTTGGTTAATTTGATTAAGTAATTAATTAAGGAAGCATTCAAAACCAACTCAAATTTGGATTTGAGGGTGTCAAAAATATTTTGGACTTGAGGTTCGGTATTGACAGTTCAAAGTTCAAACACAACCAATAGAGGGACATTTTTGTGGGCGTTAATACAATTTTTTAAAACTCACCCCCTCACCCGATGCACTTTTCTTGACAAATTTGTGTTTGAAACATAGAAAAAATTTTAGTACTTAAAGAGAAAGAAAACAAACAGGAGTGATTATACAGGTTAACAAGGTCTTCCAGTTAATAATGTTCAGTCGGTCAAAAATACCGAGACTCGGTACTGTTCAAATTAATTACTAAAAATTTTGTCATCATTTGAGTTTTGTTTTTATTACCCCCACTCCCCCCCTATATAGACTGATCAACCCTTTTCCTTCTTGCCCTTAAAGAAGAGAAAATTATCTCCTGATCTGATCTTTCTCCAAAGCTTAACAAAAAGGTTCAAGAATTCACAAGTGAAAGAAAGAAACTACGAAAAATGCTTCTTCGAAGCGCTTCGACTCCAGTACTGAACTCATGGATTCCACACTCAAAGGAATCCTCCCAAGAACCAGAATTCATCCATCAAACTCCCAAATCAAAATCTTCTTCATCCATTTTTCTTTCATCTTCGTCGTCGAATTCAACACCCCAATCCGTTAGGAGAATGTCAAGAGCTCTTTCGGAAACTGATCTCAAAATCCCATTAAACTCTATCAACAAGTGTAGCTGTATGCATGGCTTGCTTTCAGCCATTGTAGTTGAAGAAGAAGAAGAAGAAGAAGAAAATGAAGAAGCAGGGCCCACCAAAACCTCCTTGGCAGAGTGTGGCGGCGGCAGCGGTGGTGGCAGGGGTGGTGGAGATGAAAAAGGTGGTGGTTCTGAGTATTGGGACTCATCAAGTTATGGAAATGGCAGTACGGATGTTTATTATCAGAACATGATCAAGGCTAACCCAGATAATTCCCTGCTGCTCAGTAATTATGCAAGATTTTTGAAAGAGGTAATTTTTTTTGGCCCCGATATTACTATTTATCAACGCAGGTGATTGTCCTGTTTTTATAATTATATGCATTTATAATTCCATTTGCCTTATCATTTCATCATTAGTGGTGATAAATACCATTAATCTTTATTCTTTTTGTCCTTCTTAATATGTATCAATCGGTTTGGGGAAAAAAAAGGAGAAAATATATATAGCACATAGTTTAATAGGTTTATTGTCCTGTTTTGTGTGTTTGTAATCATTTCGTTAGATGTTTAAAAAAAACCATTATTCTTTTATTTTTATAAGTCTTGTTTTGTGAAAAAAGAGAAAAAAATGAAATAAGTCGCATACTATTAATTAAATAGGTCTGGCTTGCTATTGGGCCCACTAAAATTTCTTTCTGACTCTGCCACTATTAATAGGTGATGGGGGATTTTGCGAAGGCGGAAGAGTATTGTGGAAGGGCAATATTGGCGAACCCTTGCGATGGAAGTGTGCTATCACTATATGCTGATTTGATATGGGAAACACACAAAGACTCACAACGTGCTCAGAATTTCTATCAACAAGCTATTCAAGCTGCTCCCCATGACTGGTAATCTTTTCAATGTTTTCACCTAAAAATTTGTTTTAAATGTGTCAAAATTTTTAATATATAAAATACACAAATGTTCACTTACAAAAACTCGAGTAACATTATATTCCAAGTTTATTTGTGTTAAGCAAGTATATAAATTTTAAACTCGTTACGTTGTGTTGCTGCAGTTACATTATGGCTTCATATGCGCGATTTCTTTGGGATGCTGAAGAAGAGGCGGATGATCAACAACTTATACAAGAGACCAACGGTGCCAAAATGCACCAAAATTTCTTGCAACAGACTCCTCAACCTCCTATAACTTGCGTATAGATTTTATTTTTTATTTTTTGACAGATTCTGTATAGAAATTTTTTATTTTATTTTATCTTTTTTTTTTTGGCAAACGACTGTGTATAGAATTTTGGTTTCTACAACGGAATGGAATATTTGTAAAAAAATATTTTGTTTCTATGATTGTGCATAGAATGTAATATATATATATATATATAGGGCTGGACATTTCACAGGGTTGACCCGATCGAACCCGACAACCAATCGGTTCGGTCATGTTATGAGATGGAAAAAAAAACTAAAAAATAACCCGAAAACCCCCAAAAAATTGGCCCGAACCTGACAAACCCAAAAAATGTTGATTAAACTGAATAAACCTAGCCCGACACTGAATATGGTCGTTTTTTGGGTTATGCTTTAGTCAAATCGAGAATGATTGGGTTGGTTTTGGGCTCCCGACCCACACTACCCCAGTCCTATATATATAGGCACACACACACGAAAGTTTTTGTGCAAGTGATAGCCTGAGAAGATGGAGGATGTTGACAACCACAAATTTGCACTTCCTCATAATAATCTTTTTAAGTAACTATTTTGGCGCAGTCAACAATCCTAGCTTTTACTTGTGCTTAACTAACAGGTTTTTTTTTTCCGTTATCTCAAATGCTATTGAAGATCTCAATTTATTTATGACACGTCATAATATATATAACACACACTTAAAAATTTACTTCAATCGCTACTCAACATTTCAAACGCTATCTTATGCTTGATATTTTAGAACTTGCGCACATGTTTGTAAGAAGATTTTACTAATCCTTTGCCACTTGGTGCTTGTTCCATTCAATTTTTTTTGGGGTCAAATTTAAAGTTAATTAACAAGTCAACTATTAATACCAACAACATATTCTCTAACAAAAATTATTTTTACCATCTCCCTATGATCTATCTTTACTTTTTTATTAGTGGGGATCTCCCGCTATACATATTACAGGATTATCCTGTCAAACCCTCACGCAACGGAAAATCATTATACTACAACATGTGGCTATTCCACAGTGATACAACCCATTTGTGGGTTGTCTAATGACCCTCCACCACGCATGTGTCTAGCCGGAGGTCAATTTTAACTTTTCTTCTAAATTGATTATTTTTTTCTTCTAATAATCTCTTGTCAAACGTATAGTGGGAGATCGTTTTTAACTTTTTTACCATCCATTTAAAGGGGGAAAAAATAAAATCTTGCTCCAACCAAAAGAAGCTGCAAATAAAAAGGACTTGTTAGAACTGTTCAACCCGCCCAGCCCAACCCAACCCAAAAAATGTAGTCAAATTGCACATGGTTAATTACATAATTCAAGTAGTTTGAGGGTCTCATTGTAACAATTAGGAAATGATTGCCCCTTTTTGAAAAATCAGGTATCCCCCCATCCACCCCCCAAAAACCCAGATCGCCCGATTGTGCTGCAATCAGCCAATTTGGCCGTTAATCGGCCAGCGGCGCCCCACCGGTCGACTCCCGCC
This sequence comes from Nyctanthes arbor-tristis, assembly GCA_963692815.1. NCBI lineage: Eukaryota > Viridiplantae > Streptophyta > Magnoliopsida > Lamiales > Oleaceae > Nyctanthes > Nyctanthes arbor-tristis. Next base: position 4,941 of record CAVNYN010272568.1, on the reverse strand, counting down.
ATCAACGCGACCCCAACCCCAGCCATCTGCTGCCGCCAGCATCTCTGGAACAGCCGGTGGTAGAAACCAGTACTTCCCCCTTATTCACCGTCGCGAAATCGGGTTTTACCGGAGAACTGGTGCGTGGCGGCGGATCTACGAATGAAAAGAGACAACAATGGGGTGTTCCATGGTGGAAGTGGCCGATCTACTAACCAAACAGCTGGGAAAGGATGGCCAAGGCATGGAAGAGGCCATTGGGTGGGTGTGTGGTCGCGGTGGCAGTGGTGGTGGTCTCGGGGGGTTGTAGTGGGGGGTTGGCAGTGACTCAGTTGTGGTGGTTGTGTTGGTGTGACTCGGTTGTTCCGCCGAGTTGTGGTGATTGTGTTGTTGTAATTGTGTGTTCCGACGAGTTGTTTTTATTGTGATTGTGTGTTCTGGTGAATTGTTTTGTTGTGACTTGATGTTTTAGTGTTGTTTTTGTTGTGAGTCGGTATTTTGGTGAGTTGTTTTTGTTGTGACTAGGTGTTTTGAAGTTGTGTTTGATTTGTTTTGCGAGTTATTTTTGTTGTGACTTGGTGTTTTGAAGTTGTTTTTTTTGTGACTCAGTGTTTCGGCGAGTTGTTTTTGCTTTGACTCGGTGTTTGGCGAGTTATTTTGATGTAAGTCTGTGTTTTGGCGAATTGTGATTGTTGTGTTGAAAAACACTTGAAACACTTGATTTTTCAAAAAAAAACCTTCATGTACCTTAATTTTAAAAAGTTTGTAAAAAACCTTTATATTTTTCAAGTTATCCCAATTGCACATGCCAACCCAAATAAACTCGATCCAATCCAACGCATCATTAGTTTACTAATAAATAAATAAATAAATAGAAAGTTAAAGAAATAACAAATTTTTAAGAAAAATAAGTCAAAAAATCCTAATAAAAACTCAAATTATATGGTCTTACCAAATGTAACAATAAAAATCTAAAATTAAATTGAATCATAGTTGACACTATGACAATTTATCAAGGAAAGTAAAGATTCTACCCCCTATTTTAATCATATCATTTTTATACCATGACAATTTATAGAGGAAAGTAAAGATTCTACCCCTATTTTTTATCATATCATTTTTACACCATGATATCAAAAGATCCTAATAAAAACTCAAATTATATGGTCTTACCAAATGTAACAATACAAATCTAAAATTAAATTGAATCATAGTTGACACTATGACAATTTATAGAGGAGAGTAAAGACTCTACCCCCTATGTTTTTATCATATCAATTATACCCCCCATTGCATTGTTTTTATACCATTACTTATTTTATTTTATTTTAATAAATCATTTTATTTTATTTTATCGTTTTATTATTTTAATAAATCATTGTAATTAATTGTAATATTGATTTATTTCATTATACCCTAGATTATATATATATATATACATATATAGGTGTGTGTATACATATATATAACCTAGATGTAACTCGAACAACACAACCCCTTCCACCCCGCCGCCGCCGCTACTGCGGCTCCCCACCACCACCAATAGCAGTATAGTTAACCCAATTGGCCACGTGTCGAATGTGCTAAAATAATAAATACCTTATTCAACTAAATTAAAATAACTTATAGAAGCGGAAAGTAAAGGTCGAACCCACAAAGAATGTTAGATAAATCTAAGTGCTTCGTGTCAACTAGTGAAAATGGTGGGTTTTGTGAAATTAAGCTAAAACTAATAAAAATCAAAGAATAAAACAAATAATGAACACGCAAAGGCACGTAAGAAAATAAACGTTAACTTCAGTTCTCAGTTCAGTTGTGCACTTCACATAAAAGATAGTAATCAATTGTAACGTTGTTCCTACTTTTTTGTAAAACTATTAACTCTAGGCAATAAGAAGTTCTGCTACCCGGATTTTCCCTTAAGCATATCTAATCAAAATAAACTCTTCAATTAGACCTAACCATTTGGATAACCTAGAATAATATCTCTAGATTTAGAACAACGATTGCATGAGGAATTAAGAAAATAAGTTAATATAAGCAATAAATTCACATGATCGATCTATTTAATTTAAGTTGTGTTATCCATAATGATAAACAATCATTAGTTGCTACTTGAGAGTTAGAAGAAACAATAGTGGTAAGGATTGAATTCCCAAATCTAACAATAGAACATTAACCATTCAATGTAGTAGGCCTAGGTTAAACAATCTACATTCATAAGCATGAAAAGTAGAATAGCACAATAAATTTCACAAGAGAGCAAGAAACAACATTACTAATATTGATTAATTAAGAACAAGAAGTAGCAACAACATCCCATTAAACTGGAAGAAGGGAAAAATCAGCCTTCCTCCGACCCTTGTCTTTAATGTAAAGAAAATAATTCTGTGAAGTTGTGTCTGGAGATGTGTCATCTTTATTCCTAAAGACTCGACCCCTTTTTATAGAGTCTAAAAACCCAAAAAAAAACTAGTAAAATTCGTGTACAAGTTATACTATAAAAAGAGTTCTAGAAAAACTAGGAAAATCAAAAGAATTCTCGCTCATAGGGGCCAGAGCGGGTGCCCTGATGTGCAGGGCCCGCCCTGCACATTCTGTCCACTTTCAGCCACATGAGGGCGGGTGTACTACTACACTGCATCTTCTATTCCTCTCTTTTCAGCCTTTTTGATTTTGTTTCTTGACATCTTAATCCCCTAAATTCTAAAATTCTTACAAAATGCGTCTGAAATCAATAAACAAACCAGACATAAACAAATACTTCAACATAATAAAACATATAAATAACTATTAGTATGGAGAAATTAAACAATCTAATAAAACACATATCACCCACCACGAACGAACTGTGAATTCTCTCTTTCTTTATGTCTTTTCTCATCTTTAGCCATTCACGATGGTGAGGAATCTTGAAACTTTGGTAGTTTCAACAATTGATCTGAGCAATTACAGCAATTGATGTCAGTAGCTTCAGCAATTGAAACATCAGCAGCAACATGAGAGTAGTGTTTCGGGAAGGAGGAAGCCCGGATACCTGCAAAGGTTTCAAAATGTTAGAAGAAATGACGGGCCATTTTTTTTCCTTTTTTATTTTTATTTTATTTTATATATATTTATTTTGAAATTTCATAGCCGATTGAAATCCGTTCATTCTCGATTTAAAGCTTTGAACCTGCTCCGTCATTCACACAAAGTGTTTCTGCTTCTTTGTTTTTTGTCATTATAAGATCTTTACAATTTTTTGGGACTTGTTACCATTATTTTATAAATTTTTTTGTTACTGAGTAATTTTGTGATTGTTATCATGGTTACATGTTGTTACCACGAAGATTTGTTTCATCGTTAGAACTGACTTTTCTTTCTTCTTTTTCCTTTTTTATTATCATTTTGTTACTTTTGTTGGTATTTTTGTTAGCATTTTGTGGTAACATTGCACTGGTGGTAACATAACATTGTTACTTTGCTTTTACTTTGTTACCATAATATTTTTCAGTGGTAACATTGCACTCCGGTAGTTAACATAATTTTTACACGGGGAAAGTATTGTTAAAATTAAATTTTTCCTTGATTTTTGGTAACATAATTTTTTATATTTTTTCTTTCTTTTTTTTCTACTGAGTCGTGGCAGCGGCAATAGTGAGAAGGGTGATGACTAATTATAATAATGATTATTATTCATAATAAATTAATACTTAATAAAGTTAAAATTAATAAAGAATTAAATTTTAATTAAAATTGGGTTAGGGTAGTTTTCAAATGGAAAATGATATTTTTGAAATTACTTTTAATTTAGAGGTATTTTTACAAGACACGTAAAAAAAAGGCCCTTTTTTTTAAAGAACCCCAATTTAAATACCAAAAAATTAAATCAAATTTTTATTCGCCCAAGGCCCAAATTGACCAACCCAACCCAACCCAAGTTGAGTTTGGTTTTATTCCTTAAATGAGTCCAGTGAGTTCCATTCTTAATTAAATTGGGTTGAGTGGTTGAACCCAAACTGACTCGATCCGACCCAATCCCTGCGAGTTAGAATAGCCCACAAGTTCTATTGAAATCTTATTAGCCCATGCAAGTTTATTGTTTAATTTCAAAATGTAATGAGCAGCTACTTGCTTTGAAAAATTATCTAGAAACTATAGAAATAGAAAAATAACATCGACTTAAATTTTGATTATATTATTATTATTACTCCCTCCATCACACAAAGATATTCTCTTTTTATTTTTCACATAAATTAAGAAAACTTAATTAATGCTGTCAGAAATGTACAATTTAAGAATATTTTCTTAATATGTCATTTGATTTATTTAATATTTCATTTTAAATCTTTTTTATTCTTGATTTAAGATTATTATAGAAAACTAAAAAGTTAAATAAAGAAATGAGAATATAATTTAGAACAGATAAAAAAGGAATATGAGAATATCTTTTTGGGACGAAGTGAGTATATTTTAATTTAGTTGTCGAAAATGTTACATGGAATTTTGTTCCTCAGCTTTAATTGAGTTGTGATTTAAAAGCAAATGAGGTAAATTTTTCCCAAGTTAATTAGACAAATAACAATATAATGATGGATGAGATAATAATTTTTAAAAGGATAAATAGTATTTGGGTATGTTTTAAAGTATAATGTCCTTTCTACTGTGACATACAACATTGGCATACAACTAATGGCAGGTCAACAGTTAATCCGAGAAGACGTTTAGATCTTGACGGGCACTTGGTTGCAAGTACTCCTGATATTTTTCGAAGATTAGTATAGATTAAATTATTATTTTTTAATTCTATTTGCCATAGAGATTATTTGGTTCCAATAAAATAAATTTCACAAACAATTTTATAGTTATTGTAACACATATATGCATCAAATTCACTAATCTTGAACACACAAGCATTAAATCTCCTATATAATTGCCTAGGACACTGCTTGAAACCATTCAAGGACTTTCTAAGCAAGC